>JAHWFP010028480.1:310506-435847 GCA_023313725.1 Lithobius niger
AGACTGCCTCTGACAAACAGCAAGTCCTGCAAAGTAAACATTTACAGCCTAGTTGCGTTTTGACCTTGTTCACAAGTAAAAGGCATAGAAATAATGAAAAACACAGCACTACTGTGACACTCACCCAGGATCTAATTTCAGGCGCCTCTGGTTGGGTGTAGCAGTGGAGGTGTGTATCATCACTTTTATGTCTTTTGCGAGTTAACAAGGTCAAAATGCAACTTGGCTGTAAATGTTAACTTTGCAGGGCTTGCTGCTTGTCAGAGGCAGTCTATGTACACATTGGGGCTATTATCATTCCTAATTTTAAAACGTTAGCTACAAATTTCAACTCATAATCTAGCTATGAAAATGATGATGAAAATGTTCACAAGTAAAAGGCCTAGAAATAATGAAAAACACAGCACTGATGTGACACTCACCCACACTCCAATTTCAGGCGACTCTGGTTGGGTGTGGAGTAGTGGTGTGTTTCACCATTTTTATGTATTTTACTTGTGAACAAGGCTATCACTTGACTTGGCTGAAAATGAAACCTTTGTTTTTGTGAACTTTTCAGGGCTTCACTACTTGTCATTGGCAGTCAGTGTACGATCTTCTTGGTGTGAAAATTACATATGGAATGTGTACTAACATTCACTTCGCAGCAACAGTTCCTTTATCTGAAGCTAAGAGTCTAATGAATTTTTCTCTCCAAATATTACTAGTAAATGAAATATGCATCGAAAATCACTTACATCAGTATCATTATCCTATTACTGTTACGTAAGCAGATTTGATACGGATTCGTAGCCTATGACATAAGAGGTTATGGCATCTGGAGTATAATTCTAATTAAAATTTGTCAATGTTATAATTTCACTGTGACCACTTATTTTACTTCTACCTTTATGTTTCAATTTCTTCAGCAAAAAATATCAAGATCATTCATTCTAAAAATATTTTCAGCCATTGTGGAAACTGGCTTCAACATTATTACAAGTCTATTTTACTGAATTAAGCTAAATAATAATACAATTTTTCTAAAGAAATGCTTAAAGAGCCGTCGCTATGATTCTAGCTACCAAACGTTGTGAGAATCAAAAGGCTGTGTCGTAAAAAGGGAAATGACAAGTTAATTAGTTTATTTGATATCTTGTGATATCTTTGTTTGATACCTTTTGTTACCTTATGATGTACAGATATTGAATGATATGTAAAACTGCGTGCAGTCAACCTCAAAGAGGGGAACAAATTAGATACTTGGAATAGAAATTGATAAAAAAAAAATAGTAATTTAGAAAACACGTAGACGAACTGTGAAAAAAATTAAGGTTAATAATGCCAAACTTGTATTTTGTGAAAATTTGTCTGAAGTGTGAAAATCAATACCATACGATTTCTGGATATAAACTTACATTTTGTATGGTGTATAATATTCATTCAGGTAAAAACAAAAGAAATTAGTAAGCTACAGAATGCTGAAGATAAATTAGCAAAGCTTATTTTGGGTAATTTAGTTTACAATTCTGCTACTCCAGTTTATAAAAAATGTTGGAAACTATATAATTATGTTGCAAGCGTACTCAATCATTATAAATTATTTTTATAAGAGGAAAAGATTGAGAAATGAAAGATTAAGGCGTATGACACAAAGAACACAGAGTTATAACACTAAACAAATGTGGAGGGAGACAGCCATACTACTACATTCCAAAGGTTTTGGAGCACATTCGTGGAAATTTGTGGGTCTTCCACAAAATTTGAGAAATTAAGAAGGAAATCAAAATATCGTAAATAATTGATCCAATATTTTTATGAAACTGGAATTCTAAATTGGAAGTACAGGAGATATTTAAGTAATGTGGTTGACATGTGTTTCTTGTGTTTTGTATCTATGTAAACAAACAAAGCATGTGATTAATGAAGCAAGCAGTCTGCATTAAAGACTGGCCTTGTAAGGAAACACAATACACTAGTTTGAGAAAGAAAGAAAAGGCAACTGCTCCGACTGGGACTCGAACCCAGGACTTCCCGTTTACTAGCCGGGCGCTCTAGTAAACTGGAAGTCCTGTGTTCGAGTCCCAGTCGGGGCAGTTGTTTTTTCTTTCGTTCTCAATCTAGTGTATTGTGTATCCACACAAGGACAGTCTTTAATGCAGACTGTTTGCTTCATTAACCCTTTACCTTATGATTTCTTTCTTTATTTAAAACATATGATTACCTCTCTCTAAGAAAATTTCCTTTAATTCTATTTTTTGAGAAACCCCCACAGCACTAGAGCACAGTATCTAGTGATACTGCATTACTAAAGTTTAAAATAAACAAAACTTCACTAGATAAAAAAATGAATCTTAAATTATTGTTTTAAGTTGTTTTTATAGTCGTACTAGTTGTCTTAAATAAAGTCTGTCAAGTTTTGTTTGGCAGCTAAGGTAGGTCATTTTCTAGTTAAGAACACTGTGAGTGTGCACATGTAATCTTATGAGCACTGCGCAGATGTGATCATCAGGTTAGGACCATTTAGTGTTATCTAGACACACGCTAGTGTTTCAGCCAAGTTAGGCAACAAATATCACAACAAACATCATATCAACTCAATTGTCGAGGTTATAAACCATTGTACCGCGACACCATAGCGTCAGTGTCTTATATCTTGAAGCATAGTTGGGCACATTTCAGGTACTTAGGGAAAAATAATAATGCAGTACAAAAGCTTAAATTGTGTTGAAATCGAGAGCAATGACCCACCTGACAAAAATTAACTCGTGTAGGAATGCCAGTTAAGCTGCTTTTAATGCAAAATCTAACTCTCAAAAACGTTGAAAATGTGTTACTAGTTACTAGCTAGCTAGCAAGTCCGCCCATCCCCATGTTAAATCCTATAGGGTGATTATTCATCGATACCGATATAAAGGGAAAGCTTCCAGCTGTAAAATTGGATGAATGGATAGAGTACAATACGAACTGCGTACCTTTTATGGTTTGAAGCCAGGGGCGTAACGGATAGAGCGTGGGAGGACGCGTATGTACGAAAATATTGTTATAACCATCGTTAGTATTGTCGACATCGTCTCTCATTGGACGGCCAAAGTTCGGACAATGAGAACGTGGATACTGACGTGCCTGCCTAGACACAATAGTGTATCACGATAAATCTAAACAACGTTGCTAAAGAAATTGTATTCACGTCCAATTCACGAAAAATATAACCAACTGTAAAAACAAAGCAAAATAAGCAAAGCCAAAACCTGGTGAAGAGACCACCAATTTGAGAGTGGTTCGGCCCTTCAAAGGAGTGATATCAACACACCAAAACTAAATAAATAAAACAAATTACAACAAAATTAAAACTAAACCAAAAACCTATAAAGATTGGACTAAGTTAAGAATTGTTCGGCCTATAGGCAAAAGGTAGTAGCAAAGTGTTGAAAACCAATTTCTTGTTGACGTGGTATTTTATTACAAATCTGCACGGTAGTGGAGTTGAGTAAATACACAATTAAAAAAGGAGTGATATCATACCAAAAGCCAAAACTGGTGAAAGGGGCCGCCAAGTTCCGAATGGTTCGCCCCTTTAAAGGACTGATATCAAAACAACAAAAAATTCGCCAACTAAATCGCAACCGAATATTACTTTGGGCGTTAAATGAAAATTTGAACATTGCTACCGAAAGTAGCAATGTTCTAATTTTCATTTAACCTTCGAACTATTCGGTGTGATTAACTTGGCGAATATTTTGGTGTGTTGATATCACTCCTTTGAGAGCCTAACCATTCGGAACTTGGCGGCACCTTTTACCAGTTTTGCCAGTGATAGCCAGTGTTAGTAAGGGTCGACCTAGGATCTATGTGTTAAACTTTCAACTTTTAGAGTTTTTAACTCCGTCAAAAGTAAACATCTTTAAACGAAATTTGGAATCCAGCGTTGGCCAGTCAAGGCCTGTTTGCAGGCCAAAAATTGTGAAACTCGGGCGAGCCAAACCCGAGATACGCAGAGGGGCCAAATAGACAACTTCTTGTTCTTGGTCTTGTTCTTGGTCTTGGTCTTGGTCTTGTTCTGGGGATGCCTATCGTCTGTCCTCTCTACAGGTAAAACCATTTGTCATATGCAGCTGGTTCTTAGCTCATTTTACAGGTATTGCTCTGTAGATGTGCCCTTTTCATAAGGCATTTTCTAATTGGTCAAGTGGTTCAGGGCTTACGGAGATCTAAGCGACCAGATTGATAGTTTTACATTGTTTTAAACATTGTTATTGTGCAACAATGCCAATTAGGAAACGCCAACAGCAAAACTGAAGATTAAAGGATTTGTTTCTATTATTAAGTGGTAGTCTAGGGTCTCTGTGTTAAACTCTCAGTTTTGCCCGTCAACTGCACTGTTTTACAGTTTAGCTGCAATTCTAAAAGTAACACGAATTAATAATCAAAAACGGAACGTTAAATGTTTCGAGTTAGGATCTAAAAGTCAAAACCAAGAAAGAATACGGACAAGCTTTGACAGCAAGGGTCAAGGTGTAAAATTTTGTAAGAATCTGCCAAGCATTAGACCCTTACTACCCGGTGGTCAGAAATAAATACATTTTGACGAAAAACTGGAAATCCTCCTACAATGACCCACGTGATGATCCAGTGGTAGTATGGTATACGTTTGCTGCTTTGCTTTATGTTCAAAATTATTTTTCGATTTAGTAACATGGCAGGGTATTCGCAGCAGAGAGCATTACTGGTTATCCTCTACCGCAAATCTACGAAATATAATACAAAATTCTAAAGCATCAAAAGACAAAATGCCAAACTTTACAAGAAAATTATGTTCTTAAAGTTCCATAACAATATTATAAGAACAAAGAAAACCTGCTACAACCGTTCATACACACGTTCTGTCTGAATAGAGTAGAACTAAGCTAACCACCGGGTAGTATGGGTCTAATGCTTACCAGCCTCTTACACAATTTTACACCTAGACCCTTACTGTCAAAGCTTGTCCGTGTTCCTTCTACGTTTTGACTTTTAGAAGCTTACTCTAAACATTTAACATTCCGTTTTTGTTTATTAATGCTATTATATTCTGTAACAAAGCTGCATCTGTAGATACTTTTGTGTTATAGAAAATGAAAAAAAAATGCATAAATAAGACAAATAATATTTTTTGGCATTTTCATAATAAATATTAAAACTAGCACCTTTCCAAATCCAACAACGCCTTTTCGTTAACATTAAAAAGCAAAGTAGTAAAAAAAAATTGGTCTATCATTCAAAAGCAATACTACCCGCTTTTTTTAAATAAAATACCGCGGCTTCAAAAATTAAATATCAGCAATCTGGCTTATTAAGCTGTTAACCTGATACTAAGCTGATGTTAAGCTTAAACTGTACTGTGCTATGGTTTCTTTTCCATGTTCTATGTATACAGCATAAAAGTTTAGTAGCATTTACTTCTCCCTCCAAGTTAAAGTAAACACGTAAAATTTGCACAAAAAAAATTTTCAGTAGTTTTTTTTTTATTATTTTTAGCTGTATAACTAATTCAATCCACAAAGGCAGTATTTTTAGAGATAAAAGTATAAAACAAGCTATGGCACAAAAAGGTTTGAAAAAAAGGGTTTCAAAGGGTTTAACGAGCGTGAAGCACTCTAATGAACAATGATGTTGCAAAGAAATAATTGTTTTCCCCTTAAGTATTCGTCACCAGTTAAAAGTAATACCCTAGCATCAGCATATTTTGCTTGAAAGCAATTTTAGTTTGTTTTCCTAACATATTTTGTAGTAGTAATATTGAAAAAAATTAAAGGAAAATGGGACGGTAATTCGATTTTATTTTTAATAATTCGACTTTATTTTTAATAAATCCACTTTCTGAGTGTTTTTTCAATTTATATAATCGTGCAAAACAAAAATACCTATATATATAAGTATACTTGACAGAAAAAACTTATATATATATTTTGGGTTTACTTTCTGTCATGTTTTTTTTAGCTAGATGATCGATCGGTAGAGTAAAACTTGTATTTAATAATACTGCCAAATTACACTTTCTCACTGCCTAACGATTGCTATTTTCTGAGTACTTATTGGTTAAGTGCCCTTTAAAGACTACCGAATGCAGTTCATGACAAACTTTCCATCCATGAACGAAACAAGTGAACATTCTTACTTGGTAATGAAATTTACCAAAACCATTTTTTCTGTCATGCGTATAGGAGGCTATAACAAGGGCGAGCAACACATATTATTTTTTTCCACTGTTATATGGTGTACTAGTGGTTATCCAGATATAAATGAGCAAATATTATGTCGGATTCATTGTATGTATGGCTACAAAGCTTTTCTTTAAGAGTATGAATTTTTTTGATAGAAAGGTATTGTGGTTTAGAGAGAGGTTTACATGCAAGTATGGATAAAATTCATTGAAAAACTTTGAGTGTAATAGATACATCACCATGTTTCCATTTTAGTATATTGTCATGTAATGTTGATTATACATCCAAGGGTTTTCAAGTTTCTTTTCAATTTGACTTTCTCTTTAAATGAAAAAAAAACATTAATAGTTTTAACTATTACCCTAAAGTAACTGTGAAAAAGCAAACTGCCTTTCATTTTCTTTTTGGCAAAATGAACTATAATAAAATGTAAAACTACGAAATCCTCTAGCATAGAGTTGTTATCAACAAATACTATTAAAGAAAATTATATAATTATTCAGTTGCGTACATCATACTCAGTGGCGTAAATCATGTATTACCTATGAATTTCGTAGAATTCGGCTCGTGAATTTTCACCTGTACAACCATCAGCTATCCATTTTTGGCAATTTCCACTACAATAGTGTTTAGAAATGAAAGATGGAGAAATGTCAAAATATGAAACCCCTCATAAATTACAGTAAATCAAGGCAGGAAAGCTTACGAAAAATTAGCCATCTACTATTCAAGGAATGTTGAAGTGAAGCATGGTAGTTGTTCGTCCTCCCCAAGACAACACTGAATTACAAGACAAAATTGTCTCTTTTCCCTTCTGGCACTATGGCCTTTTCTGGAATTGCTCAATAATTTTTTATAGAATAAAACTCAATTCCATCAAATTATTGGCGTGAAAGGGAACACTCAGCCAGGGTATTAAGTTTCACTTCATCAGACCTATTACTCAACGTCAGTTGGAGGACAATAATATGCCTGCATTTGTGATCTAGGATAAGTAAGAGGTTGTTCGCTACAACTCGAGACAAACAATGTATTCTTAACCTGTTTTGCATCACTGGTGCATTTTAGTAATATAAACAGACACATTAGATGTTAGCATTTTAGACATTAGAATCATCTAAATGTTTTCCAAATCTTACCATAAATGTATTTGTTCATATTTGAATTTAATCAGTAAAGTTGATTTGTCCTTTCTGGGAACAAGCTTCCTATGATTTCAAGAATCATTAATTTTTTTAGTCGAGAGAGTTAGCCCTAAGTCTCGGCATTGCTGGTCAGGTGAGAGTCTCTATTGTTGCCATGGTAAGATGAACTGACATATAATTAACAATAGGAAGTTATTTACGACTTTGAGTGAGATTTCTATTACAATCCTTAAGTTACAGTATGAATCTAAGGGCTGGGAAAAAATTTTGAGGAAATAAGAAAAAAGATTTTTCACATAAAATATGTTCAGAGTATTAGTGCACAAATGGTCTCACTGGCTGATGCTGCATTTTTCTGAATGCTCATTTGTTAATCTCATTTATAAATGTTATTGAGGGCAATTCTGAGCATGAGCAACGGATGTTTTTTTAAAATATTTTTTCACAGTTATGAAGTTTACTTATGTTTAACAAGATATAGGCTTCATGAATGAGATTTTAGGTGGGAAGCATTACTTGAAAGTCTATAAAACTCTTCTTCATGAATGCAATTTGTCATGTAGGAAGGTTGGTAAACAAGCATACCCTAATATAAGAATGGCTTAAAAGAATTGAACTGCACTAATGTAAGTGATACATCGTTAATCGTCATGTTGCAGCATACTCTCCTGTTTCGTTCGAATGATTTCCAGTTTCTTTTAAATTTTGTTTTCCCTAAAAGTAATCGTCAATGAGCAAATTGATTTCAGTTTGAAAAAAATGAAACGTGAGAACCATAAAATATCTGGTACTGAAATGTTGAAAATAGATACAAGTACAAGTATACAAGGATGCAATTTTATTGTCATATATCGTGTAACAATCTCAGAATTCAGCGACAGACTGTTTTAATTCGGAAATCTCCAGTTCTTCCTTCTCTGGCAATTGTCAATTTCTATAGCTCTTCAAAATAAAGGATGAAAAACGTCGAAATACGAAGCATCTCAGAATTCAGAGAAAACAATTCGTTAAAGCTTAAGTATAATAAACCTTTTGTTTAGTCAGAGGGGAGCAGTAGCATGGTAGTCTTTCAAATACTCGGACCACTGCACTGTGACTGAGGTTGGCGCTAATGACCAAGTTGTCGACGCGCCATTAAGCCTCAATCCCCCCCCCCCCATTTCTAATATCCCCGGACAACAATGAATTATGGTAGTTTATCAAAATTCTGGCTTTTGCTTTATGGAACTACGGCTATTTCTGAGAGTGTGCCAAACCTAACGTGAAAAATTTAAAGACAATAAAATAACGCGGGAGAAGTTCAGGCGAAATTTTTATTGAGCGGTCAAATTATCCAGGCAAAAGGTTGACGACTGGTTTTTCCTGAATTCTTAGAAGCTAATTGCCTTTTAAAGATCTTGGAGTGGTTCACATCACTATTTTCTGTAGATGAGGTACACAATTCTTCGTTGGCATGTTTGTTAAAATGCAAAAATTACCCCGAATATTTTTTCTTTCGTACTTACAGAAAAACACGTAACGGGTGTGAAACAGACATGACTATTAGTTTGTTCATAGTTATGTCATGTTTCACCAATTATCGTATACTACGTCTGAAGGTGTTCAAGATTTTTTAGTGTTTGGCTTTTTAAAGGAAAAGCGTTCAAAAAATAAAAAATTTATACAATGAAAATAAATTATATATTTTTGGAACTATCATCAATAGAGTTCCATAATACAAAGATGAATTCGTGTATAACATGGATTAGTCAAGGAATGGTATGTTTTCAGTTCACAACTTTTTGCCACGTTATCTTGAATAAATGGGCGAAAATGCTTCAAATTCGAACCTGTCTTCTGTCAGTGCATGACAGAAGGACGTGTGTGACGTACTTTCATTGCAGTCCAATCGAACATGCTTAGCTTCCTTCATGTAGCGATAGGAGAGACCGGCGTTTCTATCTACTTTATAGCCATTTTCACAGAGATTAAAACAGCATTACTTTTTATTGGCAAGCTTTTTTAAATTTTGGTTTCTCTTTAACGGAAAAATCCGTGAATAGTTTTAACCCTTACCCAAAAGTACTAAATAACAAGAAATTTCTGGCCACGATGTTGAATTTATGGTGTTTCTATTTATGCACAGCCTGAAGGTCGTTAAAAGTATGTTAATAACGAAGTTTGGGGTTTAGTAATTTAGCACCTGTATGAAATTTACCTTGACCACTTTTCTTTTCATTATTGCAGAACATTCCGGCGAACGTGAGTAAAAAACATTTAAATTATTTTTTCAAAGATTTAAGCCTTATTATGTTTAACAAGATTACGTTTATAATAATAAGGATTCGTGTAATAGTTTCAAGTTTCCTTGGTTGCTATGGAAACTGCGGATGAAAACTACAGGTCCGTGGGGAATTTGTGAGTGGCGCAATTCATGAATAAAATCTCAATTCAGCGTTGCAAGAAAGAATAGGCTGAATCTCGAACGCATTAGGCCTAATTTCTCTGCTGCTATCGCTAAAAGCTAGGCCTAAAAGTTCTGAACGCTTTAGCATTATTTAAATGCTATCTTCACGCTTAAGTTGACTTCGTTTGACCTACAATTGTGACAATTCCAATTTTTTAATAATTAGCATTCCCAGATGAGTACTATGTGCCAGAGGTGTGTGCTTCAACATTGTCATAGGAGGCGGCACAGTAGGCCGCAGACGGCCGCGATCTATGGGATCGTTTGATTATTGTAAAGTACACTAGTTACGGATAATTTTTGGCTTTTAGTTAAATGCTTTATTATTATTATTTTAATTATAGAAAGACACTCTGCGGTAATTATAAACAATGCAGGCATTATTGGCGGTGGCATGCTCTTTGCTAGCTTAACCATGGCAACTAATGTGTCATTTTCCCTTTACATAGCGGCGACGGTAGAAAAGGCTGCAAATAAATAGAAACTAAATGTGGGAGCAAACGAAAGCTTCTTAAAATTAATATGAAATCAAGCAGCAAAAAGCTCAAATGCAGCCGACCGAGTATTGCACCCAGATTTTTAAGGAACATTAGCAAGTATTGCAAAGTCATTAAAATCAAAGTAAGTACAAATTTAAAATAATTGTCTATCTGCTCCATCTACGATAGGCCCAAAGCCTGTTTCCTAGTTATTTTTCCAAAGATATAATCCTTACTTGTTTTTAAGGAAATATACAGGAAAAAAATTTAAGTGATCGTTCGTGTTTGTATGTATACAAAGCTTTTCCAAATGAGTTAACTCGTCATGTTAAAGAGGAATGTGTATTTACAAACAAGTATACGTATAAAAATGACTGAAAAAATTAAAATGCACTGAATGTAAGGGAAACATCATCTTGTTTGTTTTATGTACTAGTATATAAGTTTGCAAGTTTAAGTTTTGATATTGCTTTAACGGAAAAATTTGTTAAGGTTAAAACTAATTAACAACAAGGAAATTGCTATCCATGATGTCGAATGGATGTTTTTTTTTATAATAATTATTGACTTAATAGAGTGGGTGGCTAAGGAATTCTTGCAGGACATCGGTAGGCACGCCTTAACGAATCTCCCATTCGTAGGGCATAAAATTGGATGAATGATCGGCATTATTGCAAAGGGGTAACTTGTGCATTTTGTACTACAACTCACAGAAAGAAAGACTGAACAAGGCAGGACAGTTTGATCAATTGGTGCACACTTATTAATTAGCATGGTTTAAGTTAATAAATAAATACAATTTTTCTGTCACACAATGGCAGAATGGTAAGAAAGAGCTGTGGAGTCAACCACTTACAACTCACCAAACTTAAAAGTTTAGCATGAAGTAGGATGCTCGAGCACACAATAAAAAATCGATATCACTCGATATCTCGTCATAATATATTTGAAGCCAAGCAGTCAACTGAACTGGTTGCTAAAATAATAACCGAATTCAGGTCGTTTAAGATGTGCCCGCAAACACACATCATTCAATATATGTTTAAAATTAGCAATCGACGCAGCCGAGATAACTTCCTCACCAAGTGCATTCCATACGGGCACCACTCTCACTGTGAAGAAATGTTTTCGGCAATTAAACCTTGACCGCAGAACAATGAGTTTTAGATGGTGTCCGCGCGTTTTGATGTAATTTTGGAATTCAAACAGTGGTAGGTCAAGGGGTAGTAAGTGATTTAGAATTTTGTATGTTAAAAGGAAGTCTGCCTTCAGACAGCGCAACTCCAACGATCCAGGCCAAGTGATTTCAGCCGCTGCCTAAGTTAGGCTGCGCATGCCAGGAATAGCTTTTATTAAACAGCACTAGACTGCCTCGATTTGGTCGATGTCCTTCAAAAGGTATGGCGACGAAATCTGATTTGCGTACTGCAGAATTAAACACACATAAACGTTAAAAGCACACTTCAAAATTACAGCACTGCCATAATTAAAACATCTGCGTACAATGGCCGCACATTGATTTGCAAGCATTGAAATGTAATTACAACGCAATGCAACTTTGAGGTCAGACGTAAACCACACACCGAGATCCTTAACAGAGTCAACAGTTTTCAAAATGTCAGATTCTACATGATAGTCAGGAGCTGAATTAGCGTTTCCAATACGAAGTCTCATGCATTTAGCAGTGGAAGGTGGCAGCAGTTATATTTTTGTCCAGCCTGATACCCCATCCATAGAAGCTTGAAGGCAGGCTGAGTCTGCTTTAGAAATAATTGTTGAATGCAGCTTCAAGCCATTCGTGAACTTTTCCTGGTTGACCGAATCAAAAAAACAAGTTAAATCATTGACAAGCAAGACAAAAGGCAGTGGCCCCAGCACGGAGCCCTGAGGAACCCCACTGATTACCTGTGAATCTTCGGATTTAACATTGCCGATATTAACGTGCTGAGCTCGATTTGTAATAAAAGCGTTAATCCAATGTAGAAGTTCCCCTACGAAGCCCATTTTCTTAAGTTTAAAAATTAGCTTGGAAAGGAGGGGGGGGGGGATTGAGGCTTAATGGCGCGTCGACAACTTGGTCATTAGTGCCTACCTCAGTCACAGTGCAGTGGTCCGGGTTGCCACTGCACCACACATTACAGAGATGTTATTCAAACCCCTAATCTAAATCTTGTCATACATCTGTACCTCCTGCAAAAATTGAAAAACACCGGACAGGAGGACAGACCCATTCAAAAGTGTTTTTAAATCAAAAAAGATTTACATCTGAACAAATGCCACCATCAAGAGCTTCAGTCCAACTGTCGAGTGGAAGTAGTAATTGCTGAACATCTGATCGTCCAGGCAGGAAACCAAATTAGTGTGTTGTGTCGATTGATAAGCTCATCATCGCATTTTTAATAATGGTTTCCATGATCTTGCATGGTACTGTTGTCAACGAAATTGGCCTATAATTTCTAGAACCGGTTGGATTTGCCTTTTTGAAAATAGGAATAACATTAGCAGTTGACCAAATGGTTGGGATAGCCCCTGTTTGGAAAGACGGGTTGAAAATTAACTCCAAAGGGATTAGGATGTAATTGGAAATTTGCTTATAAAAATATGCCGAGAGACCTTCTGGACCAATGGCATGACTAGGTCTCAATTTGTTCAAGGTCACCAAGATTTCATGCTTAGTAAAAATTATATTCGGGCATGTACTATCCAAAATTGTTTGGTTTGAGGCTACATCAAGTTGATTTTGATGTGCCAAATTATCATGTACTTCATTCTTAGAGAACTCGGAGTTAAGAGTTCAGCCTTTTCTTTAAGATCGGTTATAGATTCGCCATTTGCCATTAATGGAGGAATAGACCTGGTAGACTTTGTTCTTTGCTTGTAAAAACGAAACAATGCTGATAAGTTCCCCTCTTCTAGGATTTGTTTTTCCGTAAGAAATTTAAAGTTTTTAACAAAGTCAGAATGGAGTTTTTGGATAGGTTGTAGGCCTGCTTGTTCACTGTTTGTTCACTGTTTATAACCGATTAGTAAAACAATTAAAGGCGATGCAAATAATTAAAATGCTAAATGTGTCTGTAACTCACCACCTTAATGTGGGCACCGGCTGAAGACTAGATGTAGTATGGTTTTTAGTTTTATAGTTACTCAATCCAATATGGCTGTCCGATTTACAAGAACTTTTGTTTTAAAGTTTGGTCGTTAAGTTGAAATCGTACGTTGCAAGATTAAATATTTTACCGACTACGGCCTTGCAATGCAGGTGCAGAGCTAGTACAAAAATTGTTTTAATGGATGGCACAAAAAAATTAACTTCTGGCCCTTGTGATGTTATAGAGACACATTACAATATAAAACCTATAGTACTGCTATTTTTGAAACTTGTTGGCTCACTACTCATATCATATCTACAAAACCCAACACAGACTTACTTTTTTGCACAGCCTGAAGATTGTTAAAAGCATTTTAAAGTGCAATTACATCCATTTTGACATGCATGTTTTACTTTTGGATCACTTACACAATAACTAAACACAAGAATTGCAGTAAGAATACGGTACGTCCGATATAACAATTACTGCATCACCAAAACACAACACAGAGACCGCCATTGTTTTGCTGCAACGTGCAGAAATTAATCACGACTGATGGTGATTATCGATATCGACTCGCAGTCGATTGAGATAGCTGCGTTGGCCGCGAGTAGCTCAGGCGTCCGACGACCTTAGCTGGCCACTACTGTAGGCCAGCTAAGGCCGTTCGAGAGTACTACCTCAACAGAGCTGCCAGACGTACCTTAACAGAGCTACCTCAATCAGTTGCGAGTCGAAATTGATAAGTACCATCCGTTGGCATTAATTTCTGCGCGTTGCAGCAAAACAATAGTGGTCTCTGTGTTGTGTTTTGGTGATGCAGTAATTAAATTGTTGTATCGGATGTACATGATGTATTCTTATTGCAAATCTTGTGTTTAGTTATTGTGTAAGTGATCCAAAAGTAAAACATGCATGTCAAAATTGATGCAATTGCCCTTTAATAACGAAGTGTTGGATTACATATTAAGTTTGTAATTCAGTGCCTGTTTGAAATTTACGTTGCGGTTTTTTTCACGCTTTCAGATCACGGCAAAAGTGAGTAACGGACGTAATTATTATTTTTCAAAGATGAAACCTTAGTAGAAAATTTTTAAGTGATCTTTTATGTTTGCATGTATACAAAGCTATCCTTAATGAGTTAAATCTTCGTGTTAGAAAGTAATGTTTATTTACAAACAAGTGGACATTTAAAAATGACTCAAATTAATTGAACAGCACTGAATGCAATGGCTATATCGGCTTGTTTCTATTGTAGCTAATGTCACGTTAAAACCTAATGGTTTTCAAGTTTCTTTTAAGTTTTGATTTTCTTTAACGGAAAAATACGTGAATAGTTTTGACCCTTACCCAAAAATAAGTGCCAACAACGAAGTTGCTATCCACGATATCGATTTTATAGCGTTTCTATTTTTGCACAACCTGAAAATCGTGAAAAGCAAGTTAATAACAAAGTTTTGGGCTCTATATGTACTTACTTGGTAATTTAGTGCCTGTATGAAACTTACCTTGACCACTTTTTTATTCATTCTTACAGAACATTCCGGCGAATGTGAGTAAAAAACATTATTATTATTTGTCCTATATATAAACCTTACTAGTGTTTAACAGGATATCAATGAAAAAAATTTAAGTGATCGTTCATGTTTGTTTGTATATAAAGCTTTCCTGAATGAGTTAAATCGTCGTGTTAGAAAGGAATTGTGTTTAAAAACAAGTGTACAAATAAAAATTACGCAAATTAATTAAAATGGACTGAATGTAAGGGATACATCGTCTTGTATCTGTTGTAGCCTAATATTATGTTACAATCTAATATTTTACAAGTTTACTTTAAGTTTTGGTCTCTCTTTAAAGGAAAAATCCGTGAATAGTTTCAACCTGTATTCAAAAGTAATTACCAACAAGGAATTTGCTATCGATGATGTCAAATGGATGGTGTTTTATAATAATTATTGACCTAAAAGAGCAGGTAGCTGAGGAATTCTCTGCAGGACATCGGTTGGTGAGCCAACCCCAACCCCCAGTCGTAGGACATAAAATTGGATCAATGATCGGCATTATTACATAGGGTACCTCGTGCATTGCATAGTACAATTTACGAGAAAGAATGATTAAAAAACTGAGGACAGTTTGACTAATGGTGCACACTTATTAATTAGCGTGATTTATAACAGATTATTACAACAATCAAAGACTATGTACATAATTATAATGTTAAATGTGTATGCCACTCGCCACATTAACGTGGGCACTGGCTGTGGACCAGACGTACTATGGTGTACGGTTTAGTGTTGCCCAATCCAGTATGGCTGTCCAGTTTCCAAGAACGTTTGTTTAATACTTTGGCTGGTAAGTTGCACTGTACATTGCGGGGTTAAATATTTTACTGGCTATGGCCTTCCAATGCAGGTGCAGAGCTAGTGAAAAAAGTTGTTTTTATTTGGTGGGTTTGACGTTTAAGTTACAACATAGCCTGTAATCCACGATATTGTAGTGCACGAAGGATGTATCTTCTGGCTCTTGTGATGTTAGAAAGATACATTAGAATATAAAAGCCGTAGTAGTTCTATTTTTGAAACTTGTTGGCTCTCTATTCGTACTATATCTACAAAACCCTGCAAAGATTTAATTTTTTTGCACAGCCAGAAGTGGTTAAAAGCATGTTAATAATGAAGTGTTGGATTATATATGTAGTTTGTTATTTGGTGCCTGTATGAAATTTACGTTGACTTTTTTTTCATTCTTTCAGATCATCACAGCAAAGGTGAGTAACAGACGCAATTATATTTTTTCAAAGTTATAAACCTTACTAGTGTTTTACGAAATATAAATGAAGAAAATTTAAGTGATCTTCTATGTTTACATGTATACAAAGCTTTCATTAATGAGTTAAATAGTCGTGATAGATAGGAACGTTTATTTACAAACAAGTGGATATTTAAAAAGGACTCAAATTAATTGAAAAACATTGAGTGCAATGGATGCATCAGCTCGTTTCTATTGTAGCTAATATCATGTTAAAAGATAAGGATTTCGAAGTTTCTTTTAAGTTTTGTTTCCCTTTAATGGAAAAATACGTGAATAGTTTTAACCCTTACCCAAAAGTAAGTGCCAACAAGGTAATTCCTATCCACTATGTCGAATTTATGGCGTGTCTATTTTTGCACAGCTTGAAGGTCGTTAAAAGCATGTTATTAAAAGAAAGTTTTGGGTTCTATATGTACTCGGTAATTTAGTGTCTGTATGAAACTAACCTGGACCACTCGTTTTTTTCATTCTTACAGAACATTCTGGCGAATGTGAGTAAAAGACATTTTTTTTCCCGAAGATATAACTTTACTAGTGTTTAACGAGATATAAATGAAGAAAATTTAGGCGATCTTCCATATCTGCACGTATATAAAGCTTTCCTTATGAGTTAGATCGTCGTGTTAGAAAGGAACTTTTATTTAAAAACAAGTGTACTGTACGTATAACATTGACTCAAATGAATTAAAATGGACTGAATGTAAGGGATACATCGTGTTGTTTATACTGTAGCCTAATATGATGTTATAGCCTAGTGGTTTACAAGTTTTCTGTAAGTTTTGGTGTCTCTTTAACGGAAAAATCCTTGGCTAACTAAATACGGATGCAAACCTATTTACGTTGCCTTTTGGACTTATATGTCAGACTGCCTGAGCGGGGAATCGAACCCAGGACCTCTGAAATCAAAGGCCAAGGCCCTACCGCTAAGCCAGACTGACACGGCCAAGTCCAAAAGTCCAAAAGGCAACGTAAATAGGTTTGCATCCGTATTTAGTTAACCAATTTCGAGCCCATTGGCTTTCCTTCCCGTTTAAATCCTTGGCTAGTTTTAACCTTTACCCAATAGTAATTGCTAACAAGGAATTTGCTATCCACGATGTCGAATGGATAGTGTTTTATAATAATTATTGACGTAAAAGAGCAGGTGGTTGAGGAATTCTCTGCAGGACATCGGTTGGCAGGCCTTGATGAGTCATCCACCCCCCTCCCCCAAAAGTAGGGCATAAAATTGGATCAATGATCGGCATTATTGCATAGGGTAACTCGTGCATTGCATACAACTTATGAGAAAGAATGATTAAAAAAAGCAAGTCAGTTTGACCAATGGTGCACACTGATTAATTAGCGTGGTTTATAACAGATTAGTAAAACAATTAAAGACTGTGTAAATAATTATAATGCTAAATCTGCTGCAACTCGCCACATGAATGTGGGCACCGGCTGCTGACCAGACGTACTATAGTTTACCTTTTAGTATTACCCAATCCAGTATGGCTGTCTGATCTCCTAGAACTTTTGTTTTAAAGTTTGGTCGTTAAGTTGAAACTGTGCATTGCAGGGTTAAATATTTTCCTGACTACGGCCTTGCAATGCAGGTGCAGAGCTAGTAAAAAAAAACCTGTTTTAATGGATGGGTAAATTATAATATAACCTGTAATCCATAACATTGAAGTGCAAGAAAAATTTATCTTCTGGCCCTTGTGATGTTAGAAAGATACATTAGAATATAAAAGCTGTAGTAGGTCTATTTTTGAAACATGATGGCTTACTATTCGTACCATATCTACAAAACCCTGCAAGATTTAATTTTTTGCATAGCCGGAAGTGGTTAAAAGCATGTTAATAATGAAGTGTTGGATTATATATGTAGTTTGTAATATTGTGCCCGTATGAAATTTATGTAAATCTTTTTTCATTCTTTCAGATCATCATGGCAAACGTGAGTAACAGACGTAATCCTTATTTTTCTAACGTTATTAACCTTGCTAACGTTTCATGAAATATAAATGCAGAAAATTTTTCTGACCTTCTATGTTTACATATGTAAAAACAAAGCTTTCATTATTAATGATTTAAATCGTCGTATTAGATAGGAATGTTTATTTACAAAGAAGTGGACATATAAAATGACTCAAATTAATTGAAAAACACTGAATGTAACTGATACATCGGCTTGTTTCTGTTGTAGCTAATGTCATGCTACAAGATATTGGTTTACAAGATTTTGTTAAGGTTGGGTTCCTCTTTAGAGGAAAAACCTATGACTAGTTTTTACCTTTATCCAAAAGTAATACCAACAAGGAAATTGCAATCCACGATTCCGAATTTATGGACTTTCTAGTTTTGCACGGCCTGAAGGTCGTTAAAAGCATGTTAATAACAAAGTTTTGGGTTCTATAATTATGTAGTTAGTAATTTAGGGCCTGTATGAAATTTACTTGACCACTTTTTTTTTCACTCTTACAGATCATCATAGCAAAGGTGAGTAACGGACGTAATTATTATTTTTCCAACAATATAAATCTAACTTGTGTTTAACGAGGTATAAATGAAGAAAATTTAAGTGAGCTTTCATGTTTGCATGTATAAAAAGCTATCCTTAATGAGTTAAATCATCGTGTTAGAAAGTAGTGTTTATTTACAAACGAGTGTACATATAAAAAATTACTCATATTAATTAAACAGCACTATATGCAATGGCTATATCGAGTTGTTTCTGTTGTAGCTAATGTCATGTTAAAAGCTAATGGTTTCCAAGTTTCTGTTAAGTTTTAATGGGAAAATACATGAATAGTTTTAACCTTTACCTAAAAGTAAGAACCAACAAAGAAATTCCAATCCACTATGATAAATTTATAGCGTTTCTATTTTTTTATAACCTGATGGTCGTTAAAAGCATGATAATAACAAAGTTTTGGGTTCTATTATGTACTTGGTAATTTAGAGTCTGTATGAAATTTACATTGACGACTTTTTTTTCATTCTTACAGAACATTCTGGTGAATGTGAGTAAACGACATTATTATTATTTTTTCAAAGATATAAACCTTACTAGTGTTTAACGAGATAATAATTTAGAAAATTTAAGCGATCTTCCATGGTTGCATGTATATAAAGCTTTCCTTAATGAGTGAAATCGTTGTGTTAGAAAGTAATATTTATTTTAAAACAAGTGTACATATAAAATTGACTCAGATTAATTGAACAGCACTGAACGTAACGGTTCCATCAGCTTGTGTCTGTTGTACCTTATGTCATGTTACAAGCTAATGCTTTGTAAGTTTCTTTTAAGTTTTGGTTTCTCTGTAATGGAAGAATCCGTATACATCATTAACAAATACCCACAAGTAATTGCCGACAAGGAAATTGCTATCCATGATGTCGAATGGATGGTGCTCTTATTTTTGCATAGCCTGATTATCGTTAAATGCGTGTGAATAACGACGTTTTGTGTTCTATATGTACTTGGTAGTTTAGTGCCTGGTTAAACTGTATGGAATAATATTTACCGTAACTACTTTTTTTTCATACTTACAGATCATCATTCTGGTGAAGGTGAGTAAAAGACATTTTTTTTATTTTTTCCAAAGATATAAACCTTACAAGTGTTTAACGAGATATAAAAGAAGAAAATTTAAGTGATCTTCCATGTTTGCATGTATACAAAGCTTTCCTTATTGAGTCAAATCGTTGTTTAGAAAGGCAATTTTATTTATAAACAAGTGTACATATAAAATGACTTAAATTAATTGTACAGGACTGAATGTAACGGATACATCGGCTTGTTTCTATTGTAGCTAGTGTCGTGTTACAAACTAATAGTTTGAAAGTTTCTTTTAAGTTTTAGTTTCCCTCTAACGGAGAAATCTGTGAATAATTTTAACCTTTACCCAAAAGTAATTGCCAACAAGGAAATTGCTATCCACGATGTCGAATGGATGATTTTTTAATGATAATTATTGACCTTAAAGATTGAGTGGCTAAGGAATTCTTTGTGGACAAAGGTAGGCACGCCTTGACGAACCTCCAAACCGTAGGTCATAAAATTGGACGACTGATCCTCATTATCGCAAAGGGGCAACTCGTGCATTGCTTATAATAACCTACGAGAAAGAATGATTGAAACACGCAGGACAGTTTGCCCAATGATGCAAACTTATTAATTAGCGTGGTTTATAGCAGATTATGAAAAAGTACAAGGCTACGTTTAACCATACAAAATGTCGGCAAGTCGCCACATTAACATGCGTTCAAGCTGTTGACTAGACGTAATACAGTTTTCGTTTTTGTGTTAACTAATTCAATATGGCTGTACAATTTCCAAGAACATTTGTTTAAGAGTTTGGTTGTTAAGTTGAAACTGTACATTTCGAGGGCTAGTGCAGAGCTAGTTTAAAAAATTGTTTTAATGGATGGGTAAGTTATCATATAGCCTGTAATCCACGACATTGCATTGAACGAAACATTCTTGTATAATGTGTGGTCAAATTAGCTGTACGAAAGGAATGTTACTAGTTGACGACTGCTATTTATGAATGCTTGGTGGTGAATTGCGAATAAAAATCATAGTGTGCAGTTCGCATCAATATTTTATATTGATGCACTACCCAAGTATTCATTACTCGTTCATTAGTTTTATGTGGGGTTATTTTTTGCATGGTAAAAAAGCTTTTCGTAATGAGGCTAAATTGTCGTACAAGAAGGTAATGATGTTTTTCTATAAACTTACAGCTGGTTATGATCGAAATTCATTAAATACGATGCCTATATGGAATAGGATATACCTTCACATTTCTTTTGTAGTGTTTATGTCATGTCATGTTTCATGTATAAGTCTAAGGGTGTTCAAGACTTTTTTCTGGTTGAAATGTAAAAGCGTTAATAATTTTAACAATTATACAATTAAATTCAATTAAATATTTTTATAGTTGAATAATATAAAAGATGAACTCGTATTCATAACATGGATTTTTCTAGGTGTGATACGTTTTCAGTTCTCAAATTTTTGCCATGCCATCTTTGACAATTGGGCAAAAGTGATGCAAATTCGTAGCTGTTATCTGCCGGTTAGTGACAGCACAGACCAAAACTTGCATGCACATTATAATCATTTCCACAAAAAAATAAGACTAATTTTTATTAGGCGAATTGCTGAACATAGGATTTCTGCACTCGGCCAAGGTATTATGTTCGTCTCTAACATTACCTTTTAGTCATCATCATTGAAAGCTTAAAACATGCTTGTCCGAACTAGAAACAACTTCTATGGTGTTATGTATCCTTTTAGCATCTAAGCGGATTAATTCATACTTGCAGTAAATCAAGATAGCAGTTACTTTATACATTGCTGATTAATATATCTGGTAATGAACCAATGATTCACACTTACTAATAAGCACGGTTTATAATAGATTAGTAAGAAATAAAGGTAGCACAATTGACTATGCGAAATCTGTAGGCAATTCACCGCATTAACGTGGGTGCCGGCTGGTGACTAGAGATAGTATGGTTTTCGTTTTATTGTCACCCAATCCAAAATCACATGCTGATCTCCAAGAACATATGTTTAAGAGTTCAGTCGAAACTGCACATTGATTGGTTAAATAATTTTCCTGGCCACGCCCCTGGTCTGCAAGTGCAATGCTAGTGAACGGAGAATTAATCTTCTGGCTTTTGTGGGGTTAAAAAGCCACTTTATGATAGTTGATGTGTGGTTTTTCTATTTTTTAAGACTTGTAGGTCCACTATTCTTACCATAATTATCTACTAAACCTTACAAAGATTTTATTTTTTACACAGCATGAAGGTGGTTAAATGCACGTTAATAAGGAAAGTTTGGATTCCATATGTACTTGGTAATTTAGTGCCTGTATGAAATTTACTTTTTCTATTTTCTTTCTTACAGAGCATTATGGCAAAGGTGAGTAACAGATACTATTTTTTTTAAGTTATAAACCGTACTAGTATTTAACGAGATATAAATGAAGAAATTTTAAGTGATCTTCCTTTTTTTCGTAGCTACAAAGCTTTCTTAATGAATCTAAGTCGTCATGTTAGAAAGGTAGCTTTATATATAAACCAGTTTACATACATCAATGACTGAAATTAATTGAACTGCACTGATTGTAATGTAGTCTTTCACATATTCCTGGACAACGCTGAATTATAATAGTAAATCAAAATTATCCCTTATGCTTTCTGGCCCTATGGCTGTGTCTGAAACTGTGCAAAGCCACTTGGGACAAATCTACATTATAAAGCTGGGGAAATTAAGACGGAATTTTTATGGACTTAAACTATGTGTGGTCAGATTAGCCGTACATAAGGGATCTCACTAGTTGATGACTGCTATTGTTTTAATGCTTGCTGGTTAATCGCCATATAAAGATCATGGTGTGCAGTTCACATCGTTATTTTCCATTGATGCATTACACATGTGAACAATCTTTGTTGGCAATATTGTTACTACACGAAGTTTACAATGAAAATTTTAAAATTCATACTTACGTAAAAACATGAAGAGGGTGTGAAACTGAATTTCTTATTAGTTTGTTCATAGTTATAAGATTTACCAGTAGTTAACCTTTTAAAAGTTTAGTAAATATGATTCATTACCCGTCCATCAGTTTTACGTGGGCTCTTGTATGGTCACAAAGATTTTCCAAAGGGGCTAAATTGTCGTACAAGAAGGTAATGATGTTTTTCAATAATCTTACTGCTAGTTATGGCTGAAATTCATTGAAATACGATAATTAAATGGAATAGCCTTCATCTTCACATATCTATTGTAGTGTTATGTCTAAGATATGATGCGTTTTCAATTCTCAACTTTTTGCCATGCTATGTGACAGTTGGGCAAAACTGCTTCTAATTCTAAGATGTACTCTGTCGGTTAATTACATAATGACATGTGATGTAATTAACAGTCATTGCTGTCCTATTGAACATGCTTAGCTTCCTTCGTGTAATGACAGGAAAGTCCGAAGATTGTATATACTTTATGACTATTGTCACAGGGATTAAATTCTGACTAATTTTTATTTGGGGAATGGCTGAACCTACAATTTCAGCACACAGCCAAGGTAATACGGATGTCTCTACATTACCTTTTAGTCGTCGTCAGTGAAAGTACAAAATCACGTATGTCTAAACTAGAGATAACTTCTATGGATCTCTGATGTCCTCTTAGCCTATTAGCACACGGGTTCATACATTCAAAAATGAAAGATCCCAGTCACTTTATACATTGCTGATTAACGTATATGGTAACGAATGAAGACACATGAGACGGAACCACTTTAAAAGTTAGTGTGCTTAGATTGTTTTTTCAATCTTTCGTAGCGATGTATTTATTCTTGAACTAGTGTTTTCATTGTGTTGACGTACTTAAAAATTAGATGTAGAACAGATGGTATTTTATAATAATTATTGACTTTTAAGGAGTGGGTGGCAAAAGAATTCCAGCACATCGGTAGGCAGGCCTTGAATAACACCCCAATCACAGGCCATAAAATTGATGAACGATCAGCATTATCGTATAGGGATAACTCGTGCATTGCATATTACATCTTATGAGAATGTATGATTGACAAACGAAGGAGAGTTTGACCATTGATGCACGCTTACTAATGTTAGCGCGGTTTATAATATATCACAAAATAAAAGGCTAAGTAATTACCTACACGAAATGTGTTGGCAACTCGCCACATCAATGTGGGCACCAGCTACAAACTATAGGTAGTTGGGTTTTCGTTTTATTATTACCCAATCCACTACGCTGTCCAATCTTCAAGAACTTTTGCTGAGGAGTTCGGTTGTTAAACTGAAACTGTACATTGTGGGAATTATAATTTTCCTGCCTATGACCCTGCTCTACAGGTGCAGAGCTAGTATAAAAATTGTTTTACGTGGATCGGCAAGGTGTGATATAGCCTTTAATCAAAGGCATTGTAGTGCATGACGAATTAATCTTTTGGCCCTTGTGATGTCAGAAATACACATTACGATATAAAACCTATAGTAGTTGTATTTTTGAAACTTGCAGGCTTACTATTCGTACCATATCTACAAAACCGTATAAAGACTTTATTTTTTCCCACAACCTGAAAGTGGTTAAAAAGCATGTTAATAACGATGTCTTGGATTCTATGTAGTTGGTAATTTCGTTCCTGTATGAAATTTACAATATCAGAAAGCCACTTTACGATATTTAACTTCCAGTAGTTCTTTTTTTCGAAACTTTTTGTTACACTACACACACCGTATCTACAAAACCCTATAAATATTTCATTTTTTGCACAGCCTGACAGTAGTCCAAAGTATGTTAATAAAGAAGTTTTGGATTTCATATGTACTTGGTAATTTAGTGCCTGTATGAAATTTACCTTTCCTACTTTTCTTTCATTCTTACAGGCTATTACGGCAATGGTGAGTTTCCAAAGTTTCCCAAACTTTAGTAGTGTTTAACGAGACAGACATAAAATGAAGAAAATTTAAGTGATCTCATCATTTGCATAGCTAAAAGCTTTTATTATTGAGTGTAAGTCGTCATGTTTCTTTATTAATAAACAAGCGTACAGAATAAAATGACGAAAAATTAATTGAACACTTAAAGTAAAGGATACATCGTCTTGTTTCTGTTGTAACATAATGTTACGTTACAATCTAATGGTTTATAAGTTTCTTTTACGGTTTGGTTTCTCTTTAACAGAAAACTCCATGAATAGTTTTCACAATTACCCAAAAGTAACAGTCAACGATGAAACTACCTTTAGTTTATTTTTTTTCAAAATCAAATCAATTCATTAAAGCTCATAAACAATAAGCCTTCTTTTGGTGGATGTAGAGCAGTAGCTCTGTAGCCTTTCATATATTCCTGGACAACACTAAATTATAAAACTGTATCAATGTAAAATTGTTTTTAATGATTGTGTATGTTATAATAAAGCCTATAATACAAAACATTGTCGTTCACGAAGAATTAATCTTCTGCCCCTTGTAATTTCACAAAGCCACATTGCAGTATTTAACCGCTAGTTCTATTTTTAACACTTTCGGTCCACTATTCCTTCCATAATATCTACAAAACCCCACAAAGATTTTATTTTTTGCTGCACAGCCTAAAGGAGGTTAAAAGCATGTTAATACCACAATTTTTCATTCCATGTGTATTTGATAATTTAGTTACTGTATGAAATTTACCTTTTCGACTTTTCTTTCTTTCTTACAGACTATTATGGCAAAAGTGAGTAATAGACATTATTATTATTTTTCCAAAATTGTAAATCTTACTAGTGTTTAAAGAGATATAAATTACAAACAAAAACGTCAAGTGTGCCGTAAAAAAGGTGGTTATATAATTGAAGTTTCACTTCAATTGTTAAAATGTACACGGATAAAAATTGATGATTTTTAATTGATATAATCGAATGAACAATTGAGAAAATTGCATCTGTTTAAGTGCTGTTGTGCTTTACGTAAAATATATACGTGCACGAAGAATGGATCAGGAGTTTGCTGAGTGACATTGTTACCTAATTACAATGGTTAAAACAATGTAAACAATCAAAATGATCGTTCAAGGACCCGTAACTCCGGAATGGTTCGACCAATCGAAAAAGTGGTCTCTGTGAGGATGAAGCCCAGGGAAATTTCTGGCATAGATCATGTTTCATATTTTAGGTAGGTGCAATATTTTTTCTGAAACTGTGTCACACAAGAACAACCACCACCACCACAACAACAACACATGAACAGTTTTCAAATTTACGTGTGGCTCCATACGTTTACTATTGCACGCAAATAAGCATCAAATTCGAAGCTGTCTTCTGTTGGTTATATACAGACGGGGGTGTGATGATGTCCTTCTACTGCAGTCCAATCGAACATGATTATCTTCCTTCGTGTAATGACAGGAGAAATCTGAGATTGTGTGTACTCTAAAACCATTTCTGCAGGCATTGCTTTTAAGCCTAATTTTTATTTGGGGAATAGCTGAACCAATGATGCCAGCACTCGACCAAGTTGTTATGTTTGTCTTTGCATTACCTTTTAGTCATTGTCAATGAAAGTACAAAAACATTCACGTCCAAACTAGCGATAACTCCTACGGATCTTTGATTTCCTCTTAGCACAAGGGTTCATACGTGCATTAAAGTAAGTTGTTAGTTATTTTGTACATTGTTGATTACTATATGGTAATGAATGAAGAGACATGAGACGGCAGCAATTTAAATGTTAGTGTCCTCAGAATGTTTTCCAAATCTTTCATGGTGGTGTATTTATTATCGAACTATCATTGCGTCTACGTACCAAAAATTATATTTTTTACGCAGTTCCTACAGCAAATTTATAATAGAAAGTTGCTTTTATTATAATGAATGCTTCCACATAACAGCTTTTTTTATGTTGTCACGACAAAGGAAATCTACGTGAAATAGGAAACTTCTGGAAACCTATTTTGCAATATTTAATGCACCTACAAAATAGCTCATCAAATTTAATGAAATCTCATTTTCTCAAATTAAACCAATCTGTTTGACTTTAAAAAAGTACGCCAAGTCACGTCGTCTCTTGTAACAAGGGAATCATTTCTCCTACGATGATATGATCGAAGTCGATTTGATGGTGTTTTATAATAATTATTGACCTTAAAGCGAGAATGGCTAAGGAATTCTCTGCAGCACATCTGCGGGCAGCCCCTTCGAACCCCCCCTCCCAATTACAGGGCATAAAATTGGATAAGATTGGCATTTTCGCATAGAGATAACTCGTGAAGTGCTTATTTGAATATACGAGAAAGAAGACTGAAAAGACAGGACAGTTTGATCAATGCTGTACAATAATTAAAAAAGGTGGTTTATGACAGATTAGTAAAAAATAAAAGGCAACGTAATTAATCATTTGAAATGATGGCAGCTCCCCACATTAATGTGGGTGCCAGCCACCAACTAGAGGTAGAAGGGTTTTCGTTTTAGTGTTACTCAATCCAATATGGGTGTCCAATCTCCAAGAACTTTTGTTTAAGACTTTGGTTGTTAAGTTAAAAAATGACATTGCGGGGTTAAATACTTTTCTTGACTATAGCCCTGCTCTGCAGGTTTAGAGCTAGTACAAAAATGTTTTTTTTTATGGATGGGTAAGTTATAATATAGCCTGTAATCCAAGAAATTGTAGCATAAAAGAGAATCATCTTTTGGCCCTTGTAATGTTAAAACGCTACGTTACTTTATTTAACCTGCAGTAGTTTCATTTTTGAAACTTTAAGGACCAATATACATACCATATCTACACTTTCGAAGATTTTACTTTTTACTCAGCGTGGAGGTAGTTAAAAATATGTTAATAATTAAGTTTTGGATTGCATAATTACGTACTTGGTAGTTTAGTGCCTATATGAAATTTACCTCTTCTACTTTTCTTTCATTCGTACAGACAATTACGGCAGAGGTGAGTAACAGACATTATTATTATTTTTGAAAAATTGCAAAAGTGTATACAAAGTGTATGCAAAGTGTATACAAAAAAATGGCGAAAAATTAATTCAACACTGAAATTAAAGAGTACATCGTCTCAGTGAATAGTTTTCTCCCTACAGTGAAAAATTTAATAAATACTATTCGTTACTCGTCCATCTGTTTTTCGTGGTGTCATTGTTTGCAAGGTGACGATGTGTTTTTTTTTTCAAATTTAATAAATTGTCACACAAGAAGGTAATAATATTCAATAGCAGAGATAATTACGGCTGAGATTTATTGAAATATGATAACTATATAGGACAGCCTATATCTATCTTCATATTTATATTGTAGCAATATTTATGTTTCAGCTCTTAATGTATAATTTAAGATGTGATACGTGTTCAGTTCTAAACCTTTTGCCATGTTGTCTTTGACAGTTGGGCAAATGTGCTTCATATGCGAAGCTGTCCCCTGTCAGTGAATAACAGGACACGTGTAATATCCTTTCATTGCAGACCAATCGAACATGCTTAGCTTGCTTCTTGTATTGACAGGAGAAATCGGAGCTTGTATGTAGTTTATAACCATTTTCGCTGGGTATAATTTTTATTTGGGGAATGGCTGAACCTACGATGCCAGAACTCGGCCGAGGTATTATGTTTGTCTCTACAATTACCTTTCAGTCGTCTTTGTCAGTGAAAGTACAAAAACATCCATGTCTAAACTAGAGATAACTTCTATGGATCTGAACACACGGGTTCAAACATGCAGAAAAGCAAGATGGTAGTCATTTTATACAATCCCGATTAATATATATGGTAACGAATAAAGAGACATGAGACGGCAACATTTAAAATGTTAGTAATGTCAGAATGTTTTCTAAATCTTTCGTAGAGATGTATTTATTCTTGAATTAGTGTTATCATTATGTGTACGTACTTGAAAATTAGATATGATATAGATGGTGGTTTATAATAATTATTGACCTTAAAGAGTGGGAGGCTAAGGAATTCTCTAAAGCACATTGGTAAGCAGGCCTTGGCAAATACCCCTATAGTAGTCCATAAACTGGGATGAACAATCAGCATTATCACTAGGGGTAATTCATGCATTGCAAATTACAACCTTCGAGAATGTATGATGGAAAAACGAAGTATAATTTGTCCAATGATGCACGCTTATTAATTGGCACAGTTTATAACGGATGAGTAAAAAAAATAAAAGGCAAGGTAATTAACAATGCGAAATGTGTCGACAACTTGCCGCATTAACGTGGGCTATGGCTGTCGACTAGAGGCAGATGAGTTTTTGTTTTATTGTAACCAATCCCATATGGCTGTCCAATCTTCAAGAACTTTTGTTGAAGAGTTTGGTTGTTAAGCTGAAACGGTACATTGTACGGTTAAATATTTTTCCTGGCTATGGCTCTACTCTTCAGGTGCATAGCTAGTGTAAAAATTGTTTTACATGGGTGGATTAGTTATAATATATCCTGTATTCCAAGATATTGTCGGGCAGTTACGATTTATTTTCTGGCCCTTGTGATGTTAGAAATATACATTATAACAAAAAAAAACAATAGAAGTTCTTTTTTAAAACTTTACAGCCTACTATTTGTACCATATGTGCAAAACCGTGCAAAGACTTTAATTTTTGCACATCCTGAAAGTGTTTAAAAAGCTTGTTAATAACGAAGTTTTGGATTCTACATGTACTTGGTTAGTTCGTTCCTGTATGAAATGTATAATGTTAGAAAGCACTATTACGATATTAAACCTACAGTAGTTTTAGTTTTGAAACTTTTCATTCTACTAGACACTGCATTTTTAAGAAACCCTACTGCGATTTCATTTTTTGCACAGCCTGAATGTTGTTCAATAAACAATACTAATGAAATTTACCTTTTCTACTTTTCTTTTATTCTTACAGGCTACGGTAATGGTGAGTGACAGTCATTATTTTTAATATTGCAAAGTTAACTATAGTTTCCAAAATGAAAAAAATTATTTGAACACTGAAAGTAGAGGATACATCCGCTACATCGTCTTGTTAGACAGCTGTCTTTATTAATAAACAAGTGTGCATACATAAATTACGAAAAATTAATTGAACACTGAAAGTAAAAGATACATAGTCCTGTTTCTGTTGTAGCATAACATCATGTTACATTCTAATAGTTGTCAAGTTTCTTTTTAACTTTTCGTTTTGCTTTAACAGGAAACTCGGTGAATAGTTTTCACCAATACCCAAAAGAAACTCTCAATGAGGGATTTGCATTCCGTTTTTTTTTTTCAAAATCAAATCAATTCTTTAAAGCTAATGAACAATAAGCATTCTATTCATGTATGTGGAGCCATACTTTGGTAGTATTTCACATATTCCTGGACAACACTAAATTACAAAAGTGTATCTTTGTAAAATAGTTTAAAATGGATGGGTATGTTATAATACAGTCTGTATCCCAAGACGTTGTACTGGACGAAGAATTTATAGTTCGTGCCATTGTGATCTTTGAAAAGCCTCATGATAAATTTGATTTATAGCAGATCTATTTTTGAAACTTTTCTGCCCAATATTCATACCGTATCTGCAAAACACTGCAAGATTTTATTTTTGCACAGCCTGAAGGTGGTATAAAACATGTTAGTAATTAAGGTTTGGATTCTGCGTGTACTTTGAAATAGTTATTAGTTATTTGATACCATTTTCCCAAAACAAGGTTTACAAGCTTTTCAAGGTTTGCACTTCTGTTAAAAAAATTTATTCTATTAAAAATGGCTTACTGCTTCAAACAGAATATCTTGCAATGACTATTGACTTTCTAAATTCCAACTGAAGTATTGTTTTAAATACTTCAGTCATGATTTGATTTGTAACAGTAAATCAACACTATAATCGGTAAAGTTGATTTGTCCCTTATGTTAACAAGTTTCCTATGATTTCAAGACGCCCTTAATTGTTTACGTAAAATAGTTAAGAAGTTCGAGCCAAATCATAGGCATTACTGGTCAGGTGGGATGATCTATTGCTGACATGATAAGCATGAGCAGAATGTTTACTTAACAACAGGAAGTTACACTTATGACTTTCAGACATTTGTTGGTATATTTAAGGTATAATATAAATTTGAAGGCCGGAAAGAATTTGGTGCAATTATGACGAAAATTTTATGCGATAAAATCTGTTTAGATTAGTAATGCACAAATGGTATCAATGGATGATTCAGTCATTTTATGAACGTCATTGGTTAAATGCTCTTTAAGGGTAGTGGTGTACAGTTCTACAAAAAAATTCCACTGGTGAACAATACTAATGATTATCCTTATTTGGTAATTTTTGTCTGCATGACATTTACCTTGACTGCTTTACTTTCATTCTTACAGACTATTACGGCAATGGTTAGTACAGACATTATTATTATTTTTTTAAAGTTGTAAACTTTACTAATATTTAACGATATTTAAATGAAGGAAATTTAAATGAACATCCTTTTTTGCATGACAACAAAGCTTTTCTTAATTAGTCTAAAACGTCGAGGTAGAAGGTGTCTTTATTTTTAAAAAAATGTTTACATAAAAATGATAGATATTAATTACAAGTGCAGTGGATGTAAGGAATATATTATCTTGGTTCTGTTGTAGCAAAATGTCTTGTTTCAGTCTAATGGGTTTCAAGTTTATTTTAATTTTTGGTTTCTATTTAATGGTAAAATCAAGAATAGTATTAACCATTACCCAAACAGTAATGGCTAATGCTAGTGTTTGATCAATGTGAAGCGGTTGTTTGGTAGTCAATCACAAATTCTCGGACAACACTAAATTATAATATCACATTTAAATAACCCCTTTTCATTTCTGGCACTATGGCTTTAACCTCCAGGGATAAATGTGAAAGGTTTAAAATAAAGCTAAAGAAATTAAGGCAAGCTTCTGTATTGAATGAAACTATGTGTAGGCAGATCAGCCATACATAAGGTATCTCACTGGTAAATGACTGCTATTTTCTGAATGCTTATTGGCTAAATGCCAAATAAAGATCATGGTGTGCAGTTGGCATCACTATTTTCCTTAGATGCTCTACACAAGTGAACAGTCATTGTTGGTAATTTTGTTTCTGCGTTAAATTTTCCACGAATATTTTTTTGCTTTTTACTTACAGAAAAAACATGAAAGGGTGCAAAACTGAAAAGCCTTTTAGTTTTTTAATACATATAAGATTTACCAGTTGTTAACCAAGAAAAAGTTTTGTAAATATTATTCATTACTAGTCTATCAGTTTTATGTTGGGTCATTATGTGCATGATTGCAAAGCTTTTCCTAATGGGCTAAATTGTTACATAAGAAGTTAACGATGTTTTTTAATAAACCTTCAGCTACTTATGACTGAAATTCATTGAAATAGTTGGCTGTATAGGATAGCGCCAATATCATCACATTTCTATGGCAGCATTATGTCACGATTTCACACTTAATCTACAAAGGGTGTTAAAAAGATTTTTTTGTGGTCGACTTTCCTTTTAAAGGAAAAGTCTTAATAATTTTAACAATTATGCTGTTAAATTAAATTAAATATTTTTGGAACTATTGTCAATGAAGTTCAATACCACAGAGATGAATTTGTATGCAAAAGATGATTTAGTCTTATAATTTCCAGGTATGATACTTTTTGCTTTCTCAACTTTTTGCCAAGTTTATTTGACAATTGTCCAAAATTAATTCAAATTCGAAACATACTAATGTCGCCTAATGACAGAAGGACGTCTGTGATTTCCTTTCATTGCAGTAAAATCGAACGTGCTTAGCTTGCTTCATGTAATGGCAGGAGAGACAGGAGCTTGTGTGAACTTTAAAATTGTTTTCACAGGAATAAATTTAGGACTAATTTCTATTTGGTGAAAGTTTGTACCTACGATGCCAGCACACGGCCAAGTAATTATGGTTGTCCCCACATTACCTTTTAGTCGTCGTCAGTGAATTTACAATGTCCAAACTAGAGTTAACTTGTATGGAGCTCTGATGTCCTCTTAGTCTCTCAGCACACAGGGATCGTACATGGAGAAAAGCAAGATGTCAGTCACTTTGTACATTGCTGATTAATACATATGGTATTGAATGAAGACACATGAAACTCCAGCATTTTTAATGCTAGTGTCCTCCAGATGATTTCTAAATCTTTTATAAGGATGTAGTTATTCTTGAACTAGTGTTATCATCGTGTCTACGTAACCAAAATCAGAGTTTTCACTCCGTTCCTACTTCTAGGTTACAACAGCAAAGTTGCATTTATTATAATGTCTGATCCAGCTTAATGATTGTTTATTCTGTTATCACAACAAAGGAAATCTATGTGAACCATGAAACTTCTGCAAACCTATTTGTCAATATTAAAGGCCTCCTGCAGAATTCCTCATTAAATTTAATAAAGTTTCATTTACTCAAACCAAACCAAACTGTTTGAATTTAAAAAAAACACCTAATTCATATGGTCTCATATAACTAAGGAAAAATATCTCCTATGCTGCTATCCACAATGTCGAATGGATGGTGTTTTATAATAATTATTGAACCGAAAGATTGGGTGGCTATCTAAGTAATTCTCTGCAGCAGGTCGGTAAGCAGGCCATAATGAACACCCCGATCACAGGGCGTAAAATTGGATGAACGATCGGCATTATCAGATAGAGATAACTTGTTAATCGTATTTTACAACTTATAAGAAGGTCTGATTGAAAAACACAGGACAGTTTGACGAAGTATGCAAACATATTAATAAAAAGGGTTTATCAGAGAAAAAAGGCAGCAAATTAACTATATGAAACGTGTCGGCAACTCTGCACATTAATGTGGGTGCCAGCTGCTGACTAGTGGTTATAACACATGAAAGTTATAGGAAATAAAAAAAAACTTAAGCAACAAAAAATAATAAGGAAGAAATATTTTCTTGCATTACTTGTTAGTTAAATAGAACTTGTACCTTTCCGTGCACTAACAAGGCTCTTACTTCAACATAAAATGCATGGTTTATAAAAATTAATTGATCATTGCTTCGAACTCAAGGTTTTTTATATTCAACGAGAAATACTGCTGCTAGGAAAATTTTAATATAATTAAAATGGCTTACTGCAGCAAATAGGATTAAGTTTATCTTTCAATTACTATTGACTTTCTAAATTCCAACCGAAGTGTTGTTTTAAATAATTTAGCAATGATTTTATTTCTGTTGGAACTCAATAACTCAACACTGATTTTAATCAGTAAAGTTGCTTTGTACCTTTGGGTAATAAATTTCCTCTGATTAAAAAAAAGCTATTATTTTAGGTAAGAGAGTTTAGAAGTTGAGTGCTAACCTAGACATTACCGCCATGGTAAGCATGTGCAACAGGAAGGAACAATTAACAACAGGAAGTTACACTTGCGACTTTAGTTCAAGCATCTTTTGGTAATATTAAGGTACAGCATAAATTTGAAGGCTGGAACAATTTGAAGGCGTATGACAATAATTTTATTCAATAAAATGTCCTTTGATTATTAATGCAGAAGTGGTCTCAATGGCTGATGCTGCCATTTTCTGAACGGTCATTGGTTAAATGCCCTTTAAGCATTGTTGAGTACAGTTCTAGAAATATATTTCCACTGATGAACAATGCATATGAACATTTTAATTTGGTAATTTAGTGTGTGTACGAGATGTACCTTGACTATTTTTCGTTCATTCTTACAGGCTATTATGGCAATGGTGAGTAAAAGACATTGTTTTTCCAAAGTTATGTTTTTCATTCCTAGTGTTTAACGAGATTTAAATAAATTAAATTTAGGTGATCTTCCTTCTTTGCATGGCTACAAATCTTTTCATAATAAGCCTAAATCATCATGTTAGAAAGGTATCTTAATTTATAAACAAGTGTACATATAAAAATGACTAAAATTAATTGAACTGTACTTTCTCTTTAATGGAAAAATCCATAAATAGTTGCAACCATTACCCAGAAGTTATTGTCAATCAGGAAATTCCCTTTAGTTATTTTTTTTTCAAAATCAAATCAATGCGTTAAAGCTTAAGAAAAATAATCCATTTGTTTAATAAATATGCAGCAGTATCCTGGTATTCAATCACATATTTCCGAACAGCACTGAATTATAATGGTATATCCAAATTATTCCTTTTGCTTTCTGGTACTATGGTCGTCTGAAAGAGTGCCAAACATCCAGAGGTAAATTTAAAATCTAAAAAAATTAGTAACCTATTTTTTTGTTAAGTGAAACTAAGTGTGGTCAAAATAGCTGTACGTAAGGTATTTCACTGGTTGATGACTGCTAATTTTTGAATGCTTAATAGTTAATTGCTGTATAGTGATCGTGTTGTGCAGTTCACCTCACTATTCTTCGTTGATGCACTACACAAATGAACAGTCTTTGTTAGTAATTTTGTTCCCTCATGAAATTTACCGCGAATATTTCTTCTTTCATACTTACCAATAAACATGTAAAGAAATGCGAACCTGACATTCTTATTTATTTAAAAAAAAATGTTTTTAAACATAGGCGAGGTGTTAGTTAGGTGTAATTCTTCCTTTGCGTATTGCATTAGCAATGAATTTATTATTATATTATAATAAAATGTGTACACTGTTGTGCACTAAAATTGTACTTAAATTTTAGTAAAAGGTATGGTTTTTGGAAAGTAAATTGACCATTGTTTCCAAAACAAGGTTTACCAGATTCAACAAAAAACACAACTGCTAGAATCATTTATATATATAATCAAAATGGCTTATCGCATCAAAAAGGATTAAGTATAGCTTGCAATAACTATTGACTTTCTACCATGCAGAATCGCACAGAACCACTTTCCACCCTGCAGAACTGGTCACAACATAAAATGAAATCTTGTTCAAACCTAACAAATTGACGGAATTCCAAAAAACCAAAGTTACGTCGTGTCATGGAATTACGAACAATTTTTCACCTGTTTATTTTTGGAAGCTTTATTCTCTACTATTTCTGTGTACAATATCTATATAATAATTCTGGAGGCCGGCTAAAAGGAAGGCTATAGGGAAAAGGGAAGGCTAAAAGGAAAACCATTTCTCCCCTCCTCGCGCCCGCATTGAAAATGCATTCTCCCACTCAGCCTGAATGGAAACAGGAAGCAGGCATGAGTGGTCGATCAACACAATAAAGGTTCAATCTGACAAGTCGTCGGGCCGAACAATCACTTCTCCCCTCCTTGCACCCGCATTGCAAATGCGCTCTCCCATTTTACCTGCATGCAAAGAGGAGGCAGGCATGAGTGGTCGATCAATCTGAAAAATCGTCGGGAAGAGTGGAAAATGTCCCGGGAAATGTGTCCGTAAACTTAATTAATGACCGGCCCCATGCATAACACGGGCTTCCTCTAGTTAAATAATAATAATAGTAAAACAGTTTGTTGCTGGAGCAAAGGTCTGGCAATGATCTTGGAGAATTTCTGACTGCCAGCCTAAACACAGAAAGGCAGCTTTTAAGGAGCCAAGGGCTAAAAGATGTGGTGCAAGGACAAAATTTTTTTTTAATTTAAAAGAAATGGACTCAACGCAAGCATGGCCAAAAAAAGGTGGTAGAAAGGTCTTGCCCGCTTTCCAACTTGGTTAGATCTGCCAGGGAAATGAAAGTCCCCACTAGCATCACCAGACGAGTGAAAAGAAAGGGAAAGGAGGGCGGGCAATTATTGTCACCACACAAAAAGTTTCATGTGGAAAGAAAAAGAGCCAAAAGAGTTAAAATGCAAAGAAAAAACGTAAAATAGATTAAAAAAACTAATTCAACTAGAATAGGTCGGGAACGTGGTACGGCACTGGGACAAAGTGGAAACCAAAGGGAACCTGATTGGTGATCAGTAGGAAGGTTTCAGAAACCTTGCCAAGGGCATGGTGTTAAAAATATGCTGAAAATCAGTCGGAGTAGTGTTGCAGAGCCCGCCTCCTCTGTCAAGGAGTTTCATGGCTCATTCACTCCAGTGCAAAGAAGTTCCTTCGACACACCATGTGGGAATGCTGACTGAGAAGCTTAAATGAGTGGCTTCTAGTTCTATCTGTCGCTGAACGTTCGAAAAAGGGGACATCAATCGGTAGGAGTCATTTGACGATTTTAAAGGCTAGGACGAAGTCCGCTTTGAGACGACGGAGCTGCAAGGGTTCTAAACCAGCCCTATAGAGATGTTCGCCTGGTTTAAGATCTCTGAATCCTGGGAGCCTGTGCGTGAATGAACGCTGTACCACCACCAAGGAATCCACGTCCTTTAGGAGATGTGGCGACCAGACCGGACTAGCATACTCCAGAAGTGGGCAAACGAATACCACACAAGGGTAGCCAAATTTACTGCTTTGAAGCAGCATTTAACAACAGCAAGTTTGTCTATAATTTCAGTGTGCTAGTCCGTATTAAAGATTAGCCGTCCACTATTCATACCATATTATCTGCAAAATCCTACAAAGTTAGATTTTCTACAAGTCTGAAGGTGTTAAAAGCATGTTAAATGAAGCTTTGGAGTCAACTATGTATTTTGAAACCTCTGTAATATATATTAAAATCAGACTGTTCTAATTAGCAGGTCGTTATTTGCTTACGTACTACAGAAGACAAAATTGCAACGAAGATGTAATATCCTATTAACTTTTTTGCAAATTCTCTGTCTTATGAACACGAAATGCAACCCGTAATCATCTACATTGCATGTTCAAAGTTATAATTTCAATATAATACTTTAACATCATCTGAATAAAAGCTTAGCTTTATTTTATAGAAAAAACTTAACTAACGAAAAAATGAGAAAAACCTTTGTCACTCGCATCATTGCTAGAAAACATACATGTTAATTTTCATGCACTAATGAGGTGTTTACATCAACAACAAAATTACGGTTTCTAAAATAAATTGACGATGAATCAAAATCAATATTTAGCTACTTCAAATTCAGTTAAAAACATCGCGTTTGGAAAAATTACAATCACATCCAACAGCTTATCGCATCAAACTTACTTAATTTTAGCTTATAACGACTTTCTAAATGCTAACTGAAGCATTATTTCAATTAATTTAGGCATGATTTTATTTCCTCTTTAACAGTATAACTCAACAATGATTTCAGTCAGTTAAGTTAGGAGGATTTTCCACCTACGGTAACACGTTTCCTCTGATTTCTAGAACTCATTATGTTTATTAGTTTAGAGTTAAGAAATTTGAGCCCAAGTCTCGGCATTTTTGGTGAAGCAGGATGCATTATCAGTAACATGGTAAGCAAGAGACTATACATGCTTGACACGAGGTGGTTACACTTGTGATTGCGGTGTGACTTATTTTAAAAATATCATTAACTATAAACCTAAACTCCAGAAAACATGTAGGGGTTAAAGCGAATATTTGTTATTTTATTTAATAACATAGGGCCAAGTTTTAAATCGTATTCTGGCTGATGGGAATTTTCTGAACACTCATTGTTTTTCTGAACACACATTGTCCTTTAAAAAATGGAGTGCAGTTCACGACAAGATTTCTATTGGTCAACAACACAAGTGAACATTCTTACTTAGTAACGTCGTGTTTACATGAAACTTAAGAGTATTTTTTTTCTTTCATGCTTATAGCTGGCTATGGTAAGGATGAGAAAATCACGTTATTTTTAAGTTTTCCGAATTAATAAAGTTTACTACTGGTTAACCGGCAATGAACACAATTTGTGTGTTATTCACTGTTTGGTTGGCTAGAAGGCTTTTTCTCACGAGTGTAAATTTTCATATTAAAAAAAGTATTGCGGTTTATAAGAAACGTTCATTAACAATGACGGAAATTCATTGCAAAGCATTGAATGCATCATCATATTTTCTTTGTAGCACAACGGCATGTTAGGGTAATGATATGTATCTAAAGTATAAGGGTTTTCAAGTTTCTTTTCAGTTTGGCTTTCCTATAAAGAAAAATACCTGTTAATAATGTTTTACATGTACAGAAAATATGAAAAACTATTAACAGTTTTTTTTCCTTTATAAGGAAAGCCACACTGAAAATATACTTGAAAACCCTTAAAATTTACACAAACATATGAACACCTTAACATGGCCCTATGCTGCAGCAGAAACATAAAGATGTTACCTCACATTCAATACTTTCCAACGAATTTCAGTTTAACCCTAGTCTGCAATTACTTCAGGGTTAGCTGTTGACTTTGAAAGGGCCTGCACTTTATTCTTTCAAAATGGTGGACAAAATGTAAAATTACGAAATCCTCTTGTAGCCGTCATTTTTTTCATTAACCCTGGCTTCATAAAATCAGTTAGTCGACGTCACTTAAAGAACAAAAATACCTGCATTCGCGTTCAAGGGCGCACTAGAGGGTATTCGTTGAAACTCGGGTGATAAGGTGTCGACGATGCATTGTCGTATTGAATAAGAGGCATTAGACATTAACATTTTAGATGTGAGCATCCGGGAAATGAATTCCATATTTTCATACCTTAGATAAGTTTGTTCATGACCCCTTGTTCTTACGGTGTCTATGTTCAACGGTAGATTTTTTTTACAAAGTTCCCACAGCAAAGTTATTGCAGTAACTGCATTTTTTATGTTTGCACCACCAAACGATTTTGAACGATGTCGCAACTAAATGATATCAATATAAATTATGAAATTATTAGAAAACTAGTGTACAGTTCTTAAGCCCACCTGCTGAAGTGATCGTAAATTAAAGTAAAATCTCATTCAAACCTATAATGGAATTATATTAAACAAAGGTTGTATTGCCTCATGTAATTAGTAACAATATTTCACCTGTCTAGTTTTATAAAAAAAAAGTTCAATTATCTCAAGTAAATAGAAACAATTTTTTTTAAGTCTATTTTTTCTGCTGTATTGTCTACTATTACTATGAACAACATTTCACCAATTTTTTTGTCTACCATTTCCTTCTGCTAGTCTACTTTTCAAAGACTGACTGTTCACTTTTCATAGCCTACCATATCAAAAAAAATCGGCAAGGATAAATTTTCCACACAGTTTGAAGGTTGTTAAAAGCATGTTAAACAGAGGAGTGAAGTCTATTTTGTAGTTTTATGAAACCATTATTAAGGCATGTTTATGCGGGTTGTTAGAATAGTCTGTCTTTTTTGTTTACCATTAACTATGATAAAATCCAAGAACGATTTACCAGATAGTAAGCATTTTTGCAGAGTCACTGCCTAATAAAATACACAATGAAATCAAAATCGTCTCCATTGAGTGATCAAAGTTATTATTACAATCTTCACCATTAAAAACTTACGGTCGGTTTGTTTCTTTGTTTGTTTATATGTCCGTCTTCTCCTCTGGAAGAAGGAAGGCTAAAAATGTGAGAAAAGTATCGGAAGACAGGAACTTAATCCGGGTGTCGTTTAGGCATATGTTTAAGGTTCTAGAAAAAACTTTTGCCCTCGTAAAAACCAAAAAAAAATCATTTGAACCATTGTTGAAACGAATTTTTCGAAGTTGATTGTTAGTTTTGGAATATCGCATATTCCTCCTGAGAGCATGATCCACAATATTGTTCCACATAGGCGTCGCGTGGTCCAGTAGTGTTGTCAGTGGGGTTATGGCTGGCAATGAGAATAGCCGTTATTCAAGGATGAGACATGTGCAGCTTACTGTTGGAACGACTATTGGAGTTGCATTTTCGATATTTCAAATCAAACTACCATGGCCATTAATTTAAATGATATTACGTAAAGGTACGAAAGACTAAATGCTAAATGCTAAGTTAGGCCTACTTAAACAAACTATATTGATAATAGAAAAGGGTGTCAGAAATATGTCTACGTTTGCATTTGTTAAACATCGACATTCGATCAGTATGGCTTAGCTGGTGCTGTACTCAACAGTCTAGTGTAATTGTGGTAAACACGCAACACTTCTGGGTGTGATTTTGTGCTGCGTTTAGGGCTGATGTGCAATAAAGCCGCACGAAAGGTTTGGTTAACTCTGTCAACAAACCTTTCTGTTAATCTTTGTTTAATAACTCTTTATTATCTTTGATGTTTTACAACTATTTTGCCATTTGGGAAGAGGAAAAATAAATCAACGCACAAAAAAGCTAAGGCACACAAAGCAGGACGTAAAGTAAACATTCCTAAAATGAGTGAAACAAGAAAACCTATGTATGGGTGGCATAAGAATTTATACGGGTTTGGTGGGACTAACACAATTTATAGGCAACGTTGGGTTTCTGGTGTATGCTCTGGCATTGCTTCTACTATTTGAATAAAAAAATGTGTCCACAGCAGGGATCAGGCTGCAAAATTAGTAGCAAGACTTACGAAGATAAACAAAGAGAAATGAAAGAGTATGCGCAAGTTATGATTTGTGTATGAACTGAAACATTCCAAAAAATGCGCACTACAAAGATCATGATAGTTTTTTGGTCTGGTACTATCCATCAGCAGCATAAGTGTTGAAACAAGAAATGTCCTCGAGTGAAGAGAGACGACGCCGAATGAGCGAGCGTCAGCGAGCGACTTGGCTAGTTTACATATAACGCAATCTGGAAAAACCTCACTAATGAGAAAAAAATTAGAAAATGTTTTTCTTGAGTATCTTCGGAATAAAAGAAACGTTTTAATTTCCACACACTAACAAGGAGTTTACATTAGCATATGAGGCGGGTATTTTTTTAGTTAGGAGAGGTAAGAAATTTGAGACCCAAGTCTAGAAACTGTTGTTTATGCAACATGCTCCATTGCTGCCATAGTTAGGAAGATACAACATTTGATTAACAGACGGTAGTTACACTTATGATTTTAGTATAGACTTATTTTGAAAATTTTCATTTAGTATGAATCTAGATGCCAGAAAAGCATACAGGAGTGGCTAGGGAAAAATGTTTTTAATAACAAGATCAATTTGCAGTTTTTATTGTGGTTCATTGTGGTTCACTGTGGTTCATTGTGGTTCATTTTCTTAACGCTAGTTGTTTAATTGCCCTTTAATGATTTTTAAGTACAGTTAACAAAATTGCCATCGAATGAAAAAAGTTAACATGCCTACTTCTTGGTAATGTAGTGTCTACAAGAAATTTAATGATATTATTTTTCATTTCACGCTTATAGGAGGATATAACAATGGTGAGTAAAGCACATTATGATTTTTATTCAACCAAAGGTCTAAACTGTACTAGTGGTTAATCATACATAAATGAACAAACTTATGCTACCTTGCCACCCTAATTAGGAAGATACAAAATTTGATTAACAGGCGGTAATTACACTTGCGATTTTGGTACGAACCTATTTTGAAAATTTTCATTTAGTATGAATCTAGATGCTAGAAAAGCGTACAGGAGTGGCAAGGGAAAAGGTTTTAATAACAAGGTCAATCTGGCAGGGTTTATTGTGGTTCACTGGCAGATAATTGCTATTTTCTGAACGCTCGTTGTTTAATTGCCCTTTAATGATTTTTAACTACAGTTCTTAACAAAATTACCATCGAATGAAAAAGTTAACATTCTAACTTGGTAATGTATTGTCTTCATGAAATTTAATGATATTAATTTTATTTCATGTTTGTAGGAGGATATAACAATGGTGAGTAAAGCACATAATCATTTTTAGTAAAAAGGTATAAACTGTACTAGTGGTTAATCATACATAAATGAACAAATTTGATGTGGGAGTTAATGTTTGCATGGCTACAAAGCATTACTTTACGAGATTAATTTTCTGTTATAATGGTATTGTGGTGCATAAAGAAGTGTAATCTAAGTTTGACTGAAATTCATTGAAAAGTTTTGACTGTATGGGATACATCTTCATATTTATGTTTGTTGAATAATGTCATGTGATGTTGTTAACACGTATGTAAAGATTATCAATTTTTTTATTGGTTGGCTTTCCCTTTATAGGAAAAACAGTTAATAGTTTTTTTTATTTATAATGGTCTTCAGCATATTTTTTTATATTTTAAATCGCATACAATAAAGTAAAACTACGAAATCCAATAGCATGTATAACATGTATTACGAATACACATTATTCTTCGAATTCAGCTCGTGATATTTTAATTGGGCAACCGTCATCCCTTCCTTCTTTTGCAATTTCTATTCAGACTGGACTTCAAAAGAAAGTATGACAGTGTCAAAATATGAAACCTTTCATAAATATGAAGAATTAGCCATATCCTATTAAACTAATGCGGAGGTGTAGCGTAGCAGTTATTGACACAACACAGGACAACACCGAATTACATGGCAAAATATTCCCTTTCACCTTCTGGCCCTATGGCCCTGGCTGGGATTGCATCGAACCCTCAATACTAAATCTAAAGGGTACGAAAACAAAGAGGAGAGATTAAGGCGAATATTGAATTTATTAATACTCAGGTATTTAAATTTATTATTGTGCAAGAGAACACTCGACCAGGTTAGTAAAATTGATTCCATATTACCTGTTAATCAATGTCCGTGAAAGCTTAAAACATGCCTGCATTCATGTTGGAAGGTGTGAATGAAGGAATTCGCTTGAACTCGGGAGATATGGCGTTCTCGTGTTTGCATCCCTGATGAATTATGGTAATGAATACACAAACATTAGACATTAGCGTTTTGGAAGTTACAATCCTCAAAATACTTTTCAAGTCTTCCCATAGGTGAATATAATCATGATCCATTATCTTGCAATACAAACTTCCTGCAATATAGCTATAATTGCACCGAGTTTTTTTCATAATGTATGCACACACCTACCGATTTTAAAATGTAGTGTCTACATGAAACTTGCTTAGACTATTTTTTCTTTCATGTTTATAGCTGGCTACGGTAAGGAAGAGAAATCACATTATTTTTATGTTTTCCAAAGTTATAAATTTTACTACTTGTTAACCAGCTATGAACAAAATTTACGTGTTATTTACTGTTTGATCCGCTATAAAGCTTTTACTTACGAGTGTACATTTTCATATTAGAAAAGTATTACGGTTTATAAGAAACGTTCATTAACAAGACTGAAATTCATAGAAAAGAAGTGAATGCATCGTCATGTTTCCTTTGTAGCACAGTGGTATGTTAGGATATTGATATGTATCTAAAGTATAAGGGTTTTCAAGTTTCTTTTCAGTTTGGCTTGATATTGATATGTATCTAAAGTAGCCTACAAGGGTTTTCAAGTTTCTTTTCAGTTTTGCTTTCCTATCAAGAAAAAAAACTGTTCAAAGTTTTTTACATTTACGGAAAAAAATAGAACTATTAACAGTTTTTTTCTGCGACAATGGAAAGCCACACAGAAAAGACACTTGAAAACCCATCAAATTACACAAATATATAAACACCCTAACATGGCACTTTGCTACAGCAGAAACATGGTAGATGTATACCTCACATTCAATGCTTTTCAACGAAGCACAGTTCTTAACAAAATAACCATAGATGGAAAAAAAACAAGTTGGCCTTCTTACTTTGTAATGTAGTGTCTACATGAAATTTAATATTATTATTTTTCTTTCATGCTTATAGGAGGATATAACAATGGTGAGAAAAGCACATAATCATTTTCATTCAAAATGTGTAAAGTGTACTAGTGGTTAATCATACGTAAATGAACAAATTTATATGGGAGTTAATATTTGCATGACTACAAAGCATTTCTTTACGAGTGTAATTTTCTGTTATAATGGTATTGTGGTTTATAAAGAAGTGTAATCTAAGTAATCTAAGACTGAAATTAATTGAAAATCTTTGGCTTATGGGATAGATCTTCATGCTTATGTTTGTTGAATAATGTCGTGTGATGTTGTTTACACGTAAGTAAAGGTTTTCAATTTTTTTCGTAGGTTGCTTTCCCTATATAGGAAAACTGCTAATAGTTTTATATTATTTATAATGGCCTTCAGCATATTTTTTATATTTTAAATCGAATAAAATACAAAGTAAAACTACGAAATCCAATAGCACGTATAACATGTATTACTAATACACATTATTCTTCGAATTCAGCTCGTGATATTTTAATTGGGCAACCGTCATCCCTTCCTTCTTTTGCAATTTCCATTCAGACAGGACTTTAAAAGAAAGTATGAAAATATATCAAAATACGAAACCTTTCATAACTATGAAGAATTAGCCATCTCCTATTCAACTAATGCGGATGTGTAGTGTGGCAGTTATTGACAAATCACATGACAACACCACATTACATATCAAATCATTCCCTTTCACCTTTGCCCTGCGTCTTGAGGCTTGGGAGAATGCCAGTTGCCCCTTGGCTTGTCCCAGGTGGCAGTTTCATTTTTGCTCTGGCGTCCCTCCCGAAGGGTTCCACTCTACCAGCAAGGTACTTACAGGAGTTCCGACGGCTGAGTTCTCAGTATGCCGGTTATCAGCGCCTGTTTACTGATGGGTCGAAGTCCGACATTGGCGTGGCATGTGCTTGTGTGTGTAAGGGTGTAACGGTTGCCCATCGCCTTCCATCAGGCTATTCTGTGTTCTCTGCAGAGCTTTTGGCTCTTGGTTTGGCGGTGGAATGGATCCTTGACCTTCAGGGCACGCATTTCATTGTCTTTAGTGATTCCATGAGTGCCCTGGAGTCCTTGGCGAATTACAATCCTCGGAACCCCTTGACACAACGTGTCCAAGCTTTGCTTTCCCGCTTGCCTGGCCGGCGGAAAACCGTGCTTTTCTGCTGGATCCCGGGCCATGTTGGGATAGCAGGGAATGAACAAGCTGATTCTGCTACGAAAGGGGCCCTTTCTGGCCCTCTCGGTAGGGATCTCAGGCTTATTCCCTCAGATGCCTTTCCAACTCTGCGTCTGAAGTTACACGCTTTTTGGCAAACCTCGTGGGACAGACAGGACGGCAATAAGTTACGGGCCATTAAAGGCACTGTCGAGGAGTGGCACTCGGCGTGTCGCCGCAGTCGCCGTGAGGAGGTTGTGTTGGCCCGTTTGCGAATTGGTCACACCAGACTTACTCACTGTTTCCTTTTGCGGGGGGATGACCCTCCTGAATGTTCTTGGTGTCGACGGCCACTTACGGTCCGGCACTTACTTGTTGATTGTCGCCATCTTGATGGTGTTCGTCGTCGGTTCCATCTTCCGCATGACATTGCGCGTCAATTGGGCGATAAGTCTGTCCTCCTGTCCGGTATTTTTCAATTTTTGCAGGAGGTACAGATGTATGACAAGATTTAGAATAGGGGTTTGAATAATATCTCTGTAATGTGTGGTGCAGTGGCAACCCGGACCACTGCACTGTGACTGAGGTTGGCGCTAATGACCAAGCTGTCGACGCGCCATTAAGCCTCAATTCCCCCCCCCCTTTCACCTTCTGGCACTATGGCCCTGGCTGGGATTGCATCAAACCATCAATAATAAATCTAAAGGGTACGAAAACAAAATGGAGAGATAAAGGCGAATATTGAATTTATTAAAACTCATGTATTTAAATTTATCATTGTGCAAGCGAACACTCGACCAGATTAGTAAAATGGACTCCATATTACCTGTTAATCAACGTCCTTGAAAGCATAAAACATGCCTGCATTCATATTGGAGGGTGTGAAAGAGGGAAATCGCTAGAACTCGGGAGATGTAGCGTCCTCGTGTTTGTATCCCTTTTGAATTATGGTAATGAATACAGAAACATTAGACATTAGCATTTTGGACATTAGCATCCTCAAAATGCTTTCTAAATTTTACCATACTTTCTTGCGTATCTAGGTACTTTGAATTTGATTTTGAACAAAGTTCCTACAACAAAGTTGTTGCATCAAGTTGCATTTATCATTATTTACGGACTCAGCCAACGATTTGCAGTGGTACCATGAGTATTATTATTATTTCAAATGTATTGTCTACATGAAATTTATTTAAACTTTTTTCTTCTCTTGCTTGCACGATACAACAATGGAGAAAAATGTTCAAAATTATTACTTTTTCATTCTCAAGTGATAAGGCATACCAGTTTAAACAACATATAAATTAAGGACATTTTACTGGGTTCAGTATTTGACTAAATTTTCATGCAGAAAGGTATCTAGGTTTCTAAACAACCCTTACCAAATAATGACTGAAATTACTTGAAGTGTATTGAATGAAAGGGATACATGGTCATGTTTTTGTTGTTACATAATCTCATTTACAATCTTATGATTTTCAAGTTTCTTTTACGCTTTGCTTCCCTTTTAAAGAAATTTGTAGAAAATTGTAAATAGTTCTAACCACTACCAAAAAGTAATTGTTAACGAGTCAGTTGCCTTCAGCTTATTTTTTTTTAAATCGGTCAGTTCATTAAAGCTTAAGTATAAATAGCCTTTTGTTCGATTAGTGTGGGGCAGCAGCCTGGTAGTCTTTCACACTTCCCTGGACAACAGTGAATTATAACAGTTTATCAAAATTTAGCATTTTGGACGTTACCATCCTCAAAATACTTTCCAAATCTTCCCATAGATGTAGATAAGCATTACCCATTTATCTTGCGATACCTAGGTGCTACAAATTGGATTTTTCACAAAGTTTCTGCAATATAGCTATTGCACCGAGTTTTTTCCATAATGTATGCACACACCTAACGATTTTATAAGTGTAGTTTCTACATGAAACTTACTTAGCCTATTTTTTCTTTCATGTTTATAGCTGGCTACGGTAAGGATGAGAAATCACACTATTTTTATGTTTTCCAAAGTTATAAATTCTACTGCTGGTTAACAAGCACTGAACAAAATTTACGTGTTATTTACTGTTTGATCGGCTATAAAGCTTTTCCTTATGAGTGTAAATTTTCATATTAGAAAAGTATTACGGTTTATAAGAAACGTTCATTAACAATGACTGAAACTCATAGAAAAGCAGTGAATGCATCGTCATGTTATCTTTGTAGCACAGTGGCATGTTAGGATATTGACATGTATATAAGTATAAGGATTTTCAAGTTTCTTTTCAGTTTGGTTTTCCTATCAAGAAAAAACTGTTAAAAGTATTTTACATTTACAGTAAAAATTAGAACTATAAACAGTTTTTTTCCGCAACAATTGAAAGCGAAACTGAAAAGAAACTTGAAAACCCATCAAATTACACAAATATATAAACACCCTAAGATCACTATGCTACAGCGGAAACATGAAGATGTATACCTCACATTCAACAAACAGTTCTTAACAAAATTACCACAGATGAAAAAAAACAAGTTAGCCTTCTTAATTGGTAATGTAGTAGCTACATGAAATTTAATAAGATTATTTTTTCTTTCATGTTTAGGAGGATATAACAATGGTGAGAAAAGCACATTATCATTTTTATTCCAAAGGTGTAAAGTGTACTAGTGGTTAATCATACATAAATAAACAAATTTATGTGGGAGTTAATGTTTGCATGGCTACAAAGCATTTCTTTACGAGTGTAATTTTGTGTTATAATGGTATTGTGGTTTATACAGAAATGTAATCTAAGTTTGGCTGAAATTCATTGAAAAACTTTGGCTTATGGGATACATCTCCATGTTTATGTTTGTTGAATAATATTGTGTGATGTTGTTTACATTTACGTAAAGGTTTTCAATTTTTTTCATTGGTTGGCTTTCCTTTTACAGGAAAAACTGTTAATAGTTTTATTTTATTTATAATGGCCTTTTTTTTTATTTAATCGAATATAATACAATGTAAAACTGCGAAATCCACTAGGACTGAATTATTATTAATAAATACTAATAGGGAAATTCTATCTTCACTGGCGTACATCACGTATTACTAATAAACTTTATTCTTCGAATTCGGCTCATGATTTTTTAATTGAGCAACTGTCAGCCCTTTCTTCTTTTGCAATTTCAATTAAGACAGGGCTTCGAAAGAAGGTATGAAAACATGTCAAAATACGAAACCATTCACAACTAAGAAGAATTAGCCATTGCCTAATAAACTAATGTTAATCGTCGTCCGTGAAAGCATAAAACATGCCTGCATTCATATTGGAGGGTGTGAAAGAGTAATTCACTAGAACTTGGGAGATATGTTGTCCTCGTGTTTGCATCCTTGATGAATTGTGGTAATGAATACACAAACATTAGACATTAGCATCCTCAAAATGCTTTCTAAATCTTACCATACTTTCTTGCGTGTCTAGGTACTTTAAATTTGATTTTGAACAAAGTTCCTGCAACAAAGTTAATGCATCAAGTTGCATTTATCATAATTTACGGACTCACCCAACGATTTGCAGTGATACCATGAGTATTATAATTAATTGAAATGTATTGTCTACTTGAAATTTAATTATACTACTTTTTTTCTTGCTTGCACGATATGGAGTGAAATGCGCAAAATTATTATTTTTCCATTCCCAAGTTATAAGGCGTATCAATTTAAACATGATATAAAAGAACGAAATTTTTATTGGGGTTCAGCATTTGACTAAATTTTCATGCAGAAAGGTAACTAGGTTTGTAAACAACCCTTACCAAATAATGACTGAAATGAATTGAAGTGTATTGAATCCAAGTGATACATCGTTATGGTTTTGTTGCTACATATTCTCATATTAACAAGTTTCTTTTACACTTTGTTTCCCCTTTAAAGAAAAAATTTTGAGTAGTTTTAACCACTACCAAAAAGTAATTTGTCAACGTGGAAATTGCATTCAGCTTTTTTTTTTAAATCGGTTAGTTCATTAAAGCTTAAGTGCAAATAGCCTTTTGTTCGATTAGTGTGGGGCAGCAACCTGGTAGTCTTTCACACTTCCCTGGACAAAAGTGAATTATAACAGTTTATCAAAATTTAGCAATTTGGACGTTACCATCTTCAAAATACTTTTCAAAACTTTCCATAGATGTAAATAATCACGACCCATTTATCTCGCAATACCTAGGTGCTTTAAATTGTTTTTTTCACAAAGTTGCTGCAATATAGCTATTACACCGAGTTTTTTCCATAATGTATGCACACACCTAATCATTTTATAGTGTAGTGTCTACATGAAACTTACTTAGACTATTTTTTCTTTTATTTTTATAGCTGGCTATGGTAAGGATGAGAAATCACATTATTTTTATGTTTTCCAAATTTATAAATTTTACTACTGGTAACAAGCTATGAAAAAAAATTACGTGTTATTTACTGTTTGATTAGCTATAAAGATTTTCCTTACGAGTGTAAATTTTCATATTAGAAAAGTATTACAGTTTATAAGAAACGTTCATTAACAAGACTGAAATTCATAGAAAAGAAGTGAATGCATCGTCATGTTTCATTTGTAGCACAGTGGTATGTTAGGATATTACAATGTATCTAAAGTATAAGGGTTTTCAAGTTTCTTTTCAGTTTGGCTTTCCTATCAAGAAAAAAACTGTTAAACGTTTTTTACATATACGGTAAAAATTAGAAATATTAACAGTTTTTTTTCCTGCAACAATGGAAAGCGAAACTGAAAAGAAACTTGAAAACCCATCAAATTACACAAATATATAAACAACCTAACATGACACTATGCTACAGCGGAAACATGAAGATGTATACCTCACATTCAACAAACAGTTCTTAACAAAATTACCACAGATGAAAAACACAAGTTAGCCTTCTTAATTGGTAAATAGTGGCTAGATGAAATTTAATAAGAATATTTTTTCTTTCATGCTTATAGGTGGATATAACAATGGTGAGAAAAACACAATCATTTTTATTCAAAATGTGTAAAGTGTACTAGTGGTTAATCATACATAAATGAACAAATTTGATGTGGGAGTTAATGTTTGCATGGTAACAAAGCATTTTTTTACGAGTGTCATTTTGTGTTATAATGGTATTGTGGTTTACACAGAAATGTATTCTAAGTTTGACTGAAATTCATTGAAAAGCTTTGACTTATGGGATACATCTCCATGTTTATGTGATGTTGCTTACACGTACGTAAAGGTTTTCAATTTTTTTCACTGGTTGGCTTTCCTTTTATAGGAAAAACTGTTAATGTAGATGTAGATAATCATGACTCATTTATCTTGCGATAGAGAGTTCCTGCAATATAGCTATTGCACCGAGTTTTTTTCCCCATAATGTATGCACACACCTGACGATTTTAAAATGTAGTGTCTACATGAAACTTGCTTAGACTATTTTTTCTTTCACGTTTATAGCTGGCTACGGTAAGGATGATAAATCACATTATTTCTATGTTTTCCAAAGTTATAAATTTTACTACTGGTTAACAAGCTATGTACAAAATTTTCCTGGTTATTTACTGTTTGATCGGCCATAAAGCTTTTCCTTACGAGTGTAAATTTTTCTACCTCACATTCAATGTTTTTCAACGAAGCACAGTTCTAAATAAAATTACCATAGATGGAAAAAAAAGTTAGGCTTCTTACTTGGTAACATATTGTCTACATGAAATTTAATATGATTATCTTTTCTTTCATGCTTATAGGAGGATATAACAATGGTGAGAAAAGCACATAATCATTTTTATTCAAAATGTGTAAAGTGTACTAGTGGTTAATCATACATAAATGAATAACTTTGATGTGGGAGTTAATGTTTGCATTGCTACAAAGCATTTCTTTACGAGTGTAATTTTCTGTTATGATGGTATTGTGGTTTATAAAGAAGTGTAATCTAAGTTTGACTGAATTCATTGAAAAGTTTGACCGAATGGGATACATCTTCGTGTGATGTTGTTTACACGTAAGTAAAAGTTTTCAATTTTTTTCATAGGTTGCTTTCCATTTATAGGAAAAACTATTAATAGTTTCATTTTATTTATAATGGCCTTCAGCATATTTATATTTTAAATCGAATAAAATACTAAGTAAAACTACGAAATCCAATAGCATTGAATTCTTACTAATAAAAACTGATAAGGAAATTCTGTCTTCACTAACGTACAACATGTATTACTAATACACATTATTCTTCGAATTCAGCTCGTGATATTTTAATTGTGCAACCGTTATCCCTTCCTTCTTTTACGATTTCCATTCAGACAGGACTCAAAAGAAAATATGAAAATATGTCAAAATACGAAACCTTTCATAACTATGAAGAATTAGCCACCTCCTATTCAACTAATGCGGAGGTGTAGCGTGGCAGTTATTGACAAATCACATGACTAACACCGAATTTCATATCAAATTATTCACTTTCACCTTATGGCACTGCGGCTCTGGCTGGGATTCCATCAAACCATCAATAATAAATCTAAAGTGTATGAAACAAAATAGAGAGATTAAGGCGAATATTGAATATACTTAAACTCATGTATTTAAAATTATTATTGTGCAAGCGAACACTCGACCAGGTTAGTAAAACTGACTCCATATTACCTGTTAATTAACGTCCATGAAAGCATAAAACATGCCTGCATTCATATTGGAGGGTGTGAAAGAGGGAATTCGCTAGAACTCGGGAGATATGGCGTCCTCGTGTTGGCATCAAAGATGAATTATGGCAATGAATACACAAACATTAGACATTAGCATCCTCAAAATGCTTTCTAATTCTTAGCATACTTTTTCGCATATCTAGGTACTTTAAATATGATTTGCACAAAGTTCCTACAACAAAGTTATTGCATCAAGTTGCATTTATCATAATTTACGGACTCACCCAACGATTTGCAGTGATACCATGAGTATTATTATTAATAATTCAAATGTATTGTCTACATGAAATTTAATTAGACTATTTTTTTCTTGCTTGCACGATAGAACAATGGAGAGAAATGAAATTACTTTTCCATTCTCAAGTTATACGGTGTATCAGTTAAAACAAGATATAAATGAAGGAAAAGTTTACTAGGGGTTCAGCATTTGACTAAATTTTCATGCAGAAAAGTATCTAGGTTTGTAAACAACCCTTACCAAATAATGACTGAAGTTAATTGAACTGTATTGAATGAAAAGGATACCTCGTCATGTTTTTGTTGTTACATAATCTCATGTTACGATCTTATGATTTCCAAGTTTCTTTTACGCTTTGCTTCCCCTTTAAAGAAAAAAAAATGTAAATAGTTCTAACCACTACCAAAAAGTAATTCTCAACGAGGAAATTGCCTTCAGCTTATTTTTTTTAAATTGGTCAGTTTCTTAAAGCTTAAGTATAAATAGCCTTTTGTTCGATTATTGTGGGGCAGCAGCCTGGTAGTCTTTCACACTTCCCTGGACAACAGTGAATTATAACAGTTTATCAAAATTTAGCATTTTGGACGTTACCATCCTCAAAATACTTTTCAAAACTTTCCATAGATGTAAATAATCACGACCCATTTATCTCACAATACCTAGGTGCTTTAAATTGGTTTTTTCACAAAGTTGCTGCAATATAGCTATTACACCGAGTTTTTTCCATAATGTAAGCACACACCAAACGATGTTAAAGTGTAGTGTCTACATGAAACTTGCTTAGACTATTTATTCTTTCATGTTTATAGCTGGCTACGGTAAGGATAAGAAATCACTTTTTTATGTTTTCCAAAGTTATACATTTTACTACTGGTTAACAAGCTATGAACAAAATGTATGTGTCATTCACTGTTTGATTGGCTGTAATGCTTTTCCTTACGAGTGTAAATTTTCATATTAGAAATGTAAAACGGTTTATAAGAAGTGTTCATTAACAATGAATGAAATTCAAAGAAAAGCACTGAATGCATCGTCATGCTTCCTATATAGCACAGTGGCACGTTAGGATATTGATATGTATCTAAAGTATAAGGGTTTTCAAGTTTCTTTTTAGTTTGGCTTGATATTGATATGTATCTAAAGTACAAGGGTTTTCAAGTTTCTTTTCAGTTTGGCTTTCCTATCAAGAAATAAATGTTAAATTTTTTTTTACATTTACGGTAAAAATTAGAACTACTAACAATTTTTTTCTGCGACAATGGAAAGCCACACTGAAAAGAAACTTGAAAACCCATCAAATTACACAAATATATAAACACCCTAACATGGCAATTTGCTACAGCAGAAACATGAAGATGTATACCTCACATTCAATGCTTTTCAACGAAGCACAGTTCTTAAGAAAATTACCATAGATAAAAAAAAACAAGTTAGCCTTCTTACTTGGTAACATAGTGTCTACATGAAATTTAATAAGATCTTTTTTTTTCATGCTTATAGGAGGATATAACAATGGTGAGAAAAGCACATTATCATTTTTATTCCAAATGTGTAAAGTGTACTAGTGGTTAATCATACGTAAATGAACAAATTTGTATGGGAGTTTATATTTGCATGGCTACAAAGCATTTCTTTACGAGTGTAATTTTCTGTTATAATGGTATTGTGGTTTATAAAGGAGTGTAATCTAAGTTTGACTAAAGTTAATTGAAAAGCTTTAGGTTATGGGATACATCTCCATGTTTATGTTTGACGAATAATATTGTTTGATGTTGTTTACACGTACGTAGAGGTTTTCAATTTTTTTCATTGGTTGGCTTTCCCTTTATAGGAAAAACTGGTAATAGTTTTATTTTGTTTATAATAGCCTTCAGTATATTTTTAAAATATTGAATCGAATATAATACAATGTAAAACAGCGAAATCTACTATCAGTAAATTTGTATTAATAAATACTAATAAGGAAATTTTATCTTCACTGGCGTACATAATGTATTACTGATAAACATTTTTCGTCGAATTCAGCTCATGATTTTTTAATTAGGAAACTGTCAGCCTTTCCTTCTTTTGCAATTTCCATTAAGACAGGGCTTCGATAGAAAGTATGAAAAAATGTAAAAATACGAAACCTTACACAACTAAGAAGAATTAGCCATCGCCTATTTAACTAATGCAGAGGTGTAGCGTGGCAGTTATTGACAAATCACATGATTACACCGAATTACATTTCAAAATATTCCCTTTCACTTTCTCGCACTACGGCCCTGGCTGGGATTTGCATCAAACCATCAATAATAAATCTAAAGGGTATGAAACAAAATGGAGAGATAAAGGCGAATATTGAATTTATTAAAACACGTGTATTTATGTTTATTATTATGCAAGTGAACACTCGATTAGCTTAGTAAACTTGACTCCATATTACCTGTTAATCAAAGTCTGTGAAAGCATAAAACATGCCTGCATTCATGTTGGAGGGTGTGAAAGAGGGAATTTGCTAAAACTCTGGTGATACAGTGTCCTCGTCTTTGCATCCTTGATGAATTATGGTAATGAATACACAAACATTTGATATTACATTTTGGACATTAGCATCCTTAAAATGCTTTCTAAATCATACCATAGGTGTATTTGTTCATGACTCATTGTTCTTGCGGTATCTTGGAGATTTAAAGTAGATTTTGTGCAAAGTTCGTACAACAAAGTTATTGCATCAAGTTGCATTTATCATAATTTATGCAGTCATGCAACATTTTGGGGTGATACCATGAGTATTTTATTAATTAAAATGTATTGTCTGCATAAAATTTAATTAGACTATTTTTTATTTCATGCTTATAGGAGGATACAACAATGATGAGAAATGCGCCAAATTATTACTTTTTCGTTCTCATGTTATAATATGTACCACTTTAAAAAAGATATAAATGAAGGAAATTTTTACCGGGATTCAGCATTTTACTAAATTGTTATGTAAAAAGGTACCTACGTTTGTAAACAACCCTAACCAAATAATGACTGAATTAATTGAACTGTATTGAATCCAAGTGATACATCGTCATGTTTTTGTGGTTACATAATCTCATGTTATGATCTAATGGTTTACAAGTTTCTTTTATGCTTTGCTTTCCCTTTAACGAAAAAAATAGTGAATAGTTTTAACCACTAACAAAACATAATTGTCAATGAGGAAATTGCCTTCAACTTATTTTTTTTAATTGGTCAGTTTCTTAAAGCTTAAGTGCAAATTGCCTTTTGTTCGATTAGTGTGGGGCAGCAGCCTGGTAGTCTTTCACACTTCCCTGGACAAAAGTGAATTGTAACAGTTTATCAAAATTTAGCATCTTGGACGTTACCATCGTCAAAATACTTTTCAAATCTTTTCATAGAAGTAGATATCATGACCCATTTATCTTGCGATATCTAGGTGCTTTAAATTGGATTTTTCACAAATTACTGCAATATTGCTAATGCACCGAGTTTTTTTCCATAATGTATGCACACACCTAATGATTTTATAATGTAGTGTCTACATGAAACTTGCTTAAACTATTATTTCTTTCATGTTTGTAGCTGGCTACGGTAAGGATGAGAAATCACATTATATTTATGTTTTCAAAAGTTATAAATTTTTACCACTGGTTAACCAGCAATGAACAAAATTTATGTGTTATTCACTATTTGCACGGGTGCACGGGTAGCTGCGAGCACTGGGGCGTCAGATTCGATAGGCGTCCTGGTCCCAGTGTACATCTCTGGCTTCCTACAGACCCGGGTTCGATCCTGGCGATAGGAAGTGTATATGTACGGGTTTTTCTCCGGTTGTTTCCCGCCCGTTGCACGAGGGTTTCCTCCGGGTACTCCGGTTTCCTCCCTCATGCGGCAAAAAACAACTGTAATAATGGTGGTACTTCTTCCACTTAACATCTGCCGCCGGGGAATTTGGGTGGGTGGATGCCTCGAGCATCGTCTCTATATATTATATTATTATTATTATATTTGATTGGCTATAAATCTTTTCTTTACGAGTGTACGTTTTTATTGAAAAGCAGTGAATGCATCGTCATGTTTCCTTTGTACCACAATGGCATGTTAGGGTTGATATGTATCTAAAGTATAAGAGTTTTCAAGTTTCTTTTTAGTTTGGCTTTTCTATAAAGAAAAAAAACTTAATATTTTTTTTACATTTACGACAAAAATTAAAACTATTATGTTTTTTCCTTTATAGGGAAAGCCACACTGAAAAGAAACTTGAAAACAATTAAACTTACACAAACATTTAAACACCCTGATATGGCACTATGCTACAGCGGAAACATGATGATGCCATTCGATGCCTTCACATTCGATGCCTTTCAGCAAAGTACATTTCTTAACAAAATTACCATAGATGAAAAAAAAAACAAGTTAGCATTCTTACTTGGTAACGTAGTGTCTACATGAAATTTAATAAGATTATTTTTTCTTTCATGCTTATAGGAGGATATAACAATGGTGAGAAAAGCAGATAATCCTTTTTATTCAAAAGGTGTAAAATGTACTTGTGGTTAATCATACATAAATGAACAAATTTATATGGGAGTTAATGTTTGCATGGCTACAAAGCATTTCTTAACGAGTGTAATTTTCTGTTAACATGGAATTGTGGTTTATAAAAAAGTGTAATCTAAGTTTGACTGAAATTCATTGAAAAGCTTTGACTTATGGGATGCATCTCAATGTTTATGTTTGTGGAATAATATCGTGTGATGTTGTTTACACGTACGTAAATATTTTCAATTTTTTCATAGGTTGGCTTTACCTTTATAGGAAACACTTATTAATTTTATTTTATTTATAATTGCCTTCTGTATAGTTTTATATTTTAAATCGAATATAATACAATGTAAAACTGCAAAATCCACTAGCACCAAATTGTTATTAATAAATACTAATAAGGACATTCTATCTTCACTGGTGTACATCATGTATTACTAATAAACATTGTTCTTCGAATTTGGCATATGATTTTTTAATTGGGCAACCGTCAGCCCTTCCTTCTTTTGCAATTTCCATTAAGACAGGGCTTCGAAAGAAAGTATGAAAAAATATCAAAATATGAAACCTTTCATAACTAAGAAGAATTAGCCATCGCCTGTAACAAAAAGTACTTCCATTCTCGTTCAAGTGTTTACAAGAAAGTATTTGCTACAACTCGGGAAATAAGGTGTCATCCTGTTTGCTTCAATGATGCATTGTCGTATTGAATAACAGAGGCATTAGACATTAAAAATTTAGACGTGAGTATCCTGAAAATGATTTTCATGGCATACCGTAGATAAACTTGTTCATGGCCTCTTGTCCTTACGGTGTCTATGTACTTCAAAGTTAAATTTTTTTACAAAGTTCCTACAGCAGAGTTATTGCAGCAACTGCATTTGTTATGTTTGCAGTCACCAAACTATTTTGGATGATGTAGCAAATAAAGAATATCAATTTAAACTATGAAACTACTGGAAACCTAGTAGACAGTTCTTAAGCTCACCTGCAGAACTGCAGATAAATTATTGTGAAATCTCATTCAAACCTAAGATGGAATTATAATAAATCAAAGTTGCATCACCTCATGTAATTAGAAACAATATTCCACCTGTCTAGTCTTATTTAAAAAAAACTTGTATTGTCTCATGTAATTAGAAATAATGTTTAATCTGTCTATTTTTGTCTGCTGTGTTGTCTATTATTATTATGTACAACATTTCACCTATTTTTTTTTCTACCATTTCGTCCTGCTAGTCTTCTTTTTAAAGCTTGTGACTGTCCACTTTTTATACCATATAAGAAAAATTCGGCAAGGAGAAATTTTCTACACAGCTTGGAGGTTGTTAAAACCATATTAAGCAAAGGAGATAAATCTAGGTATAGTTTGAAACCATTATTAAGGCATGTTTAAGGTGGGCTGTTAGAATAATAAGTCTTTTTTGTTTACTAATAACTATGATAAAATGCAAGAAAGATTTACCAGATAGTAAGCATTTTCGCAGAATCACTGCCTAATGAAATATGTAATGAAATCAAAATCATCTGCATCAAGTGATCAACGTTATTATTATAATTTACACTAACTCGATCTGGAAAAACTTCACTAATGAGAAACAGTCAGAAAATTTTTTCTTGAGTATCTTTGGTAGAAAACAAACGTTTTAATTTACACACAGTAGCAAGATGTTTTCATTAGCATATTTAGCCGTTTATTTTTTTTAGTTAAGAGATATAAGAAATTTGAGACCCAAATCTAGAAAATGCTGGTCAGGTCATGCAGGATGCTCCACTGATGCCATAGTTACCAAGATAAGACATTTATTTAATAGAAGGTAATTACACTTACGATTTTGGTATGGACTTATTTTGAAAACTTTCATGTAGTATGAATGTGTGGAAGCCAGAAAAGCATACAAGAGGAACTAGGGGAAAACGTTTTTAATAGCATGGTCAATTTGGCAGATTTTATTGCGGTTCAGTGGCCGATAATTGGTATTTAATGAAAGCCCATTGTTTAATTGCCCTTTATTGATTTTTAAGTACATGTCCCTAACAAAATTACCATCGAATGAAAAAAGTTAACATTCTTACTTGATAATGTAAAGTCTACATGAAACTTATTGAGAATATTTTTTCTTTCATGCCCATAGGAGGATATAACAATGGTGAGAAAAGTATATTATCATTTTTATTTAAGGTATAAAGTGTACTAGTGGTTAATCATACATAAATGAACAAATTTTATGTTGGAGTTAATGTTTGCATGGTTACAAAGCATTTCTTTATGAGTGTATTTTTCTGTTATAAAGGTATTGTGGTTTATACAGAAATGTAATCTAAGTTTGACTGAAATTCATTGAAAAGTTTTGACTATATAGGATACATCTCCATGTTTATGTTTGTTGAATAATGTCATGTAATGTTGTTTACACGTACTTAAAGGTTTTCAAATTTTTTCATTGGTTGGCTTTCCCTTTATAGGAAAAACTGTTAATAGTTTTATTTTATTTATAATAGTCTTCAGTATATTTTTTATATTTTAAATCAAATACAATACAATGTAAAACTCCGAAATCCATTAGCATTGACTTGTTATTAATAAATACTAATAAGGAAAATTCTATCTTCAGTGACGTACATCACCGAATTGTTTTTTTCAAAACGTGTGCACTCACCTAACGATTTTGTAGTGTAGTGTCTATTTGAAACTTGCTTAGACTATTTTTTCTTTTATACTTGTAGCAGGCTACGGTAAGGATGAGAAATTATATTATTTTTATGTTTTCCAAAGTTATAAATTTTAGTAATTATAATATTAATAATATGTGCATTTAGCACCAATGGGTGGAAGGGTACCGGAAGGGTTGTGAGCCCTCGACACCCGATCCAAAATTAAAACACACAATGGGCCACCAAATTGGAATAAAGGCCGTTTTAAAAAGTCAGACAATGGCTCGGTCATCAGCATTTTGTAGAAACCTGTCACTGTGCTCATGTTGACTGTATTTGCACTTAACGAGTTCGAGACTGGGACAATCCGAACATCAAAGAAGTTTTTACGACAGCCAAAGCGTGATCCCAGTACAGTCACCCTCCAACCATGACCACGAGTAAAATGGGAATTGGGAGAGAAAACGAAAAAGGGCATACTGACAGCGATCAAACAACGAATAAGCCTACGATATTCCAAAAGCTCGAGGCCCGTCTCCACCAGGCGTTCATGTGGGGTTAACCTCCTGCATGCCTGGCAAATACTTTGTAAAACAGCGTTGGATGGACTCCACCAAATCAATGTCGCCAAGCAAGTATGGCAACCAGACCGGGATGGCGTACTCAAGGTTTGGGCGAACAAAAACCTTAAATGCCCAAACCTTGGCCGCAACATATCCCGAAGTGAATTATCGATTCATGAGAGCAGGATGATGAAAAACCACAGAACAATTTTTTTGGCAATGGAGTGATGGTTTTAAGTCATCAGTAAACCATACCCCCAAATCACGTACTTTGTCCACCGTGGTCAAGATATGGTTCCCCATCTGATAATAGTGAAGCGCATTATCCACTCCAACATGAAAAGAAAGCCATTTGCTCACTGATAATTGTAATTGTCAAGTTAAAGACCAGTGAAAAACATTTTTGATTTACAACTCAAGGTTCCGCATGCTAGAAGGATTAATAATTGTGTTGCCCATCTTTAAATCTTCAGCAAACTTATACCCAAAGCTGTCCTCCTTTAAGAATTTTAAATTGTTCAAATAGATTGTGAACAATGTAAGCATCTTAAAATGATGTCCGAATCATACCTTAGATAAATTTGTTCCTGAACCGTTATTCTTGAGGTGTTTATGCATTTAAAAGTAGGTTTTTTCACAAAGTTCCTTCGGCAAATTTATTGCAGCAATTGCATGTATTATATCATGTGCAGTCACTAAACAATTTTGGATGATGTTGCAACTAATGGATATCTCTGTAAACTGTGAAACTACTGGAAACCTATTAGACAGTAGTTAAGCCCACCTGCAGAACTGCTCATAAATTCGTGAAATCTCGCTCAAATGTAAGAAACTGATGGGATTATAATAACCCAAAGTTTTATTATCTTATGTAATTAGAAACAATATTTCACATTTCTATTACTATGTGAACAACACTTCACTATTACTATGTACAACATTTTGCCTATTTTTTGTTTTGTGCCTTCTACTAGTCTATTTTTTAAAGCTTGACTGTCCACTTTTTATACCCTATAAGAAAAACTCGGCAAGGTTAAATTTTCTACACGGCATTAAGATGGTTCCAAGCACGTCAAACAAAGGAGCGAAGTCTATCATGTAGTTTGAAACCGTTATTAAGGCACGTTTAATGTGAAATATTAGAATTAGTAGGTCTTTATTTGTTTACTAAAGCCTAAAATAAAAATGCAAGAAAGATTTATCAGCCTCTATGCATTTTTGCAAAGTCATTGCCTATTAAAATTCATACTGAATCAAAAATGACCTGCATCGAGTGATAAAAGTTATTATCGCAATGTACATTAAAGTGATATGGAAAAACTAACTAATGAGAAACACATAATGTAAATCACATAATGTTTTACTTTAGTGAGTTTTAATTTCCTTTACACTCACTAACAAGGTGTTTACATTAGTATATTTAGCCGTTATTTTTTTTAGTTCAGAGAGATAAGAAATTTGAGACCTTAGTCTGAACATTGCTGGTCTTGCAGGATGCTCCAATGCTGCCGTAGTAAACATGAGACAACATATGATTAACAGGATTAACACTTACGATTTAGGTACTGACTTATTTTGAAAATATTCATGAAAATATTCATAAATCTAGAGGCCAGAAAAGCATGTTGGAGGGACTAGGGAAAAATGTTTTTAATAACATCCGGTCAAACGTACTGGGGTTTATTGTGGTTCGCTGGCTGATGATTGCTATTTTCTGAACGCTAATTGTTTAATTGCCCTGTAATGATTTTAAAGTGCAGTTCTTGACAAAATTTGTTTTCTTCATCGATGAAGAAAGCAAATTAACATTCTTACTTGATAATGCAGTGTCTACATGAAATATAATAATATTATTTTTGCTTTCATGCTTGCAGGAGGATATAACAACGGTGAGAAAAGCGCATTATCATTTTTATTCCAAATGTATGAAGTGTACTAGTGGTTAACAACAAATGTGTACTAGTGGTTAACAACATAAATGAACAAATTTTATGCGGGACTTAATGTTTGTATGACTACACAGCGCTTCTTTACGAGCATAAATTTTTATGTTATAATTGTATTGTGGTTTATAAAGAAGGGCAATCTAAGTTTGACAGAAATTCATTGAAAAACTTGGATATGTTTTTCTCAAAATGGAGTCAGTTCGTTAAAGCTTAAGTGCAATTTGCTTTCTGTTCGACTACTGTGGAGCAGTTACCTAGTAGTGTTTCACACTTCCCAGGACAACACTGAAATATAATAGTATATCAGAATTTAGCATGTTGGACGTTAGTATCCTCAAAATATTTTTTAAATCTTAACGTAGGTTTATTTCTTACTGACCCATTGTTCTTGCAGTATTTAGGCAATTTGAATTGGATTTTTCACGAAGTTCCTACAACAAAGTTATTGCAGCAAGTTGAATTTATCATAATGTGCACATTCATCCAACGTTTTCGGATGACATAGATTTCTTGTAGTTATTATGTAGTGGCAATTATGAAACTACTGGAAATAACTTTGAGAGTATTTAAGCCCACCTGCAGAACTTCGCATAAAATAAATTGAAATATCATTCAAACCTAACCAAAGTGATGGAGTTACAAAATAAAGCAAAAACAAGCTGCATCGTTTCATATAATTACAAACAACATTTCACTTGTCTATTTTTCTCTGACGTTGTCTACAAATTCTCTCTACAATGTTTCACCAATTTTTTCAACCGTATCCGTCGGCTTGTCTATTTTTTGAACAAAATTCTCTGCTATATTACCACATCTGCAAAACCCTTCAAGGATAAATTTTCTACACTACCTGAATGTGGCTGCTTGCATGTTAAATGAAGATTCGGAGTCATGTAGTTTGAAACTGCTATTAAGACATGTTTAATGCGGATTGTTTGTGTTAGTAGGACGTAATCTGACCACTAACTATTAATTACTAAGAGAAAATAAAATTAAAATACCATTGACTTTCATAATACTAATTGAAGTATTATTTAAACTAATTTAGCCATAATTTCGTTTCAATAACTGTAACTGTGTAACTCAACACTGATTTCAGTCAGTAAAGTTCGGCAGATTTTCTCCACATGGTAACAAGTTTCCTATGGTTTCAAGTAGCCGTTATTTTAGAGCTTTAGGAATTTGTGCTCCAAATCAGGAAATTGCTAGTCATGCTGGTACTCGACGGCTGCCATGGTAACACGAGGCAACGGACAGGGACTTGTCATCTGTTGCTGTCACGTTGCATGGATACAGAATATATACAAATAATAAAGGAGTGAATCCAGCCAGAAGAAGTCATATCGTACAACAATATTGAGCCCTATTAAATTTTACTCTCACGTGCTATTATCAATAATGGAACTCGTGCTGCATGTCTTTATTGATATCTTGTCTCACGTTCGAAGTCATTATTTGTTCTCGTACGTTGTTCAGCGTAACCTGAAAAGCGTTTCAACATCAAGGTCAAAGTCCCGGCCGTTAACAGCAGGTGACTGGGACAGCAAAAACTGGGAAGCTTCTCAGATCGCGCTGGACAACGTAGTGGTACAAATAATGACTCAGAACGTGAGACACGTTAACAATAAAGACGTTCAGTGCGAGTTCCAGTGATTGTAATAGTATTCATAAAAAAAAGAGGATTGTGCTACGATTTGTCTTCGGGCTGGTTTCACTCCTTTCATTATATGTATTAGTAAGTCTCCCACGTTAAAGCCGAAATTACGATGCTTAATTTCTCCGCCGTTTTAAAAAAATTTTTTCCATTCAAATTCAGTACATAAGCTTTGTTGAACTTGGTGAACACGTGAACCAACTTTTATTAATTTCCGATTTGTCACATCAGAGATCTGGACTTGAGCTGGAATCGTGAGTTTCATTTTTGGCTTGGACTTCTTCTTCCTCTTTGGACACGTTTATACAATGGTCTCTACAGACTAAACCATTTGTCCTAGAAAGCTGGTTCTTAGCTTGTTTGAAAGAGCTATTTCCGGAGATGTGCCCTTTATAGAAATAGAAATTTCAATTGGTCGTCCTATTCCGGAGTTACAGGGTCCTGAACAACCCGTTTTATTGTTATACATAGTTTTAAACATTGTCTTTATGGAACAATGTCAGCAAACGCCAGACTGAAAGTGTAAACAAATGCTAACAATGCTGGTGAGCCAACAATTTACCCGCGCATGAAGAGGACGCATTATCCTTATTACGAATCGATTTAGATTATGCTTTCACGTCATTCTCACTATTTGAAGCTCAAGAGTCCGTTGCCCATTTGGCTTGCCATCCAACAACGAAAAGAAAGACTTGCACTGAATGATCTTGCGAAGTGAGCGAAATTCAGTGCCTTTTGCAACGAGTGCAGACAACCAGCTTGGTATGTCAAAGTATCACGAAGTAGAAAACAAAAACAAGCTCGTTTGATGTTTAAGGTAAGGTTACTGCTGTATTTAACCATTAGACACGTAAATAAAATCAAAACCATATCCCAACTTTCAAAATTATTGTAAGAATAATATAGTGTATAATATAGGCTACACACTCTCCTAATTTCAGGGCTAAATTTTTCATCATCATTCTAGTCCGTTCGTCTCCTTTCCGTTCATCCTATTGATACATACACCAGTTTTTCAAATTTCATATTCAAGACTTCAGGACCAGCATTTCATTTTTATTTTCAACGATATTTTCAGGATTACAAGGAGTCGCACGAACCCTGAATTAGTTAATCTGTAGGTCTATACTAAGCACACAAAAATTATGGTTTTTACGATTTCTTAGCGATGTCCTTCGGCCAAGTAGAATGAACCAATCAGATATCGTATTCTAAATAAAAACTGTAAAAACATGTGAATACAGCAGTAAGGTTTCACGTGGACTAAACAGTACAGGAACACTGCGGTATGTGAAACCTTACAGGAAAGTTTATTTGTGTTACTTTGCCGTTTTAACTTCGGATCAGTTAAACCTAACCTTAACCATCGAACGAGCTCATTTTTGTTTTCTATGATACTATGTATTCATGCGATGCACAAGCGATGGAGAACAAAGCCTCTGTGCGGCTTTGTATTCTGAACACGAAGTGATTTTACTTGATATATTGGTGCGGACCTTTCTTGAAAATATTCATTAAGTAAAAATCTAAAAGCTAGAAAAGCATGCTAGCGGGTTTAGGGTGTACTCATTCAACTGATTTTTCGTAATGTACCAGCTAATGTAAACTCTGTAAAATGTGACACTACTGAAACCTATTTGATGGTATGTAAGCCAAATTTCGTTCAAAGCTAACCAAACTGGTGGAATTACAAAAAAAAAACTTAAAGTTGCATCACCTCATGTTACAAACAAGATTCAACATGTCTACTATTTCTGTGTACAATATTTCATGTATAATATTTGCTAATATCCGTTGAAGATTGTCGACTATTCTTACCAGACCTTCAAAACTTTTAAACATTGTTTTTTTACACAGCATGAAGGACACGGTTAAAGCATGTTAAAACATAGTTTTTCAGTCTATTGTGCTGCTTGAAACAGTTGTTAAGAAGTTTTTAATCTGGATTGTACTATTTAGGTTGTTATTTGATCACTAATTACTAAGCCAAAATTTCAACAAAAATATACCTGCCAGTAACCATTTTCGTTGCTGCCTCATAAGCCACGAATCGAACAAGAAATCATCTGCATCGAGTGATTGTAGTTATCATTACATTGTCTTTTAACACTTTCTGAGTAGATGTTTACCTTTATTTTATAAGAAAAAACTTAACTAATGAATATAAATCAGAAAATGATGTTGTCTTACGGATCCTTGATAGAAAACGAATCACATTTAAATTGGCCAGTGAATCAAAAGCAATGTTTTTCCACTTCAACAAAAACATTGCTGCTTCAAAAATTATAATTTCATCAAACAGACTTCAGTTTAGCTTAAAAGTACCATTAGCTTACTTAATGCTAACTGACGTATTATTTCAATTAATTTGGTCATGAATAATATTGGTCACCTTTGTAACATTATAACTCAATGTTACAAACCATACATCCCAATGTATGGTTAAAGCAAGGTGGTTATACTTGCCATTTTGGTGCAGACTTATTTTGAAAATATTCATTAAGAATAAATCTCTAAAGCTTGGAAAAAACGCTGGAGGGGTTAAGGCAAAACATTTTATTCACCAATTGTAGTCAATTTTTATTAGGTTCACTAGCTGATCACTGTTCCTGTCTGAATTCACAGTGGTTAATCGTCCTTTTAAAAATTATGGAGTGCACTTCATGACAAAATTTTATCGATGAACAATACCTGACCATTGACCATTCTTAGTTGGTAATGTAGTGTCTACATGAATTTTACTTATACTATTTTCCTTTCCTTCTCACAGGTGGATATGGTGAGAAACGCACATAATTATTTTTTCCCAAAATTATAGGATATACCAGCGGGTAACCAAATATAACCAAATATAACTAAATAAAAAAATTATAGCATGCACTTCATGACAAAATTTTATCGATGAACAATACAAGTGACCTTTCTTAGTTGGTAATGTAGTGTCTACATGAAATTTACTTATATTATTTTCCTTTCCTTCTTACAGGTGGATATGGTGAGAAACGCACATTATTATTTTTTCCCAACATTATCAGATATACCAGCGGGTAACCAAATATAACCAAATATAACTAATTAAAAAAATTATGGCATGTACTTCATGACAACATTTTATCGATGAACAATACAAGTTGTCATTCTTAGTTGGTAATGTAGTGTCTACATGAAATTTACTTAAACTATTTTCCTTTCCTTCTTACAGGTGGATATGGTGGATATGGTGAGAAACGCACATTATTATTTTTTTCCCAAAATTATCAAATATACTAGCGATTAAACAAATATAACTGAGCAAATATTATGAGGAATTAATTGTTTTTAAGGCTACAAGGTTTCTCTTTGCAAATCTAAATGTTCATGTTAAACATAACGGTTTATAAAAATCAAGCATCTAAGAATGACTGAAATTCTTTGTAATGCTTTGAATGTAAGGAATACATTTTCATGTTTCCATTGTTTCATAATTTAGTTTTATGTAGTTTATATACATGTGTCTACTGCAAAGTGTCTTTACTGCATTGTAAAACTACAAAATCTTCAAACATTGAATTCTTATTAACAAATAGAAAAAATAAAACTATATTTAAGTGCAGTATATAATGTATTATTCACTGATTAATATTAGCAATGTCTTTATTTATTTTTAAAAATGTTGCGTTGTCTCATGGAAGTAGAAACAATATTTCACCTGTCTGTTTCCCCTGCTATATTGTCTACTTTTTCTGTGTCCAACATTTCACCTATTTTGATCCACTAGTTCCGTCTACTAGTCTGTTTTTGAAAGCTTTTATGTCTACTATTCGACCTTATTTGCGAAACCCTACAATGTAATTTGCTTCACAGCCTGCATGTGCTCAAAAGCGTTTTACATGAAGGTTTAGAGTCTATTATCCAGTGTGAAACTGTAATTAATACAGACTTAATGCGGATAGTTCTAGTTAGTAGGTCGTTATTTGATCACTTAGACAAAATTGTAACAAAGATGAACTTGTAACGCAGGCCTATCAACCTCCCTCAACAAGCAGTAACAAGTACGTATCCATAACATCCCAGATGATAGCAGAGAAGTTACCCTAAGGTCTGAAATTTAAAGTGAAAGTTACCCTAAGTTCCTGAATCGGGGGATAAAACTGTCCCTAAGGTGCGACGAAACTTCAACTTTATGAAGAAAAAAATGAAAACTGAGCATATCGATTTAAAATGTATTAGCTTTCAAAGGTTGAATTACCCTGCCTTTGGATGGTAAAATTTGTACTTTTCAATGGTTTTTCTACGCCAAAGCTGTAAGTGGAACCTGACACCATTACATGATGAGTCGTTGCAACTATCAGGCTTTCTGCAATGAGCCATCGCGTGAAGTGTATCTAAAGTGCTTGCAGAAATATTAGAGATTATAATGCAAAAAGAACTTCTCGAAAATTTTAATCCAAGGTTGAATTTTGGCATTTTTTTCGGCAATTCAGGCGTGAATTTAGAAGATGAGGTGATGCGTGATTCTCTGAGCTTCTTTCCAGTAAAATGTAGTTTTTATTTGGAGTGGCGTAAATTTAAATTGGTGATACGAAACGAACATTCTTTTCAGCTAGTGTACTTGTAAACTTGGCACATAGTATGGAAAGCTCACGTCTGTGCATATGTGAAATAAGTCCAAGCTTATTTATGAGATAAAGAATAGACTCATCTTATAAACTGTTTTGCTTTGTTGTTTGGCAAAAAAACCTATGAAATTATGTCAGCATTTAAAGGTTTCCGAAATTTTCCAAAATTTTCCCACCATAGTGCAGTTGTTCTGGGCTAAACATCGTTTCCTACTTCAAGCATTTACAAACTCTGGAGTCAGTGGCTACTGTGTATTGGGTCACAACTTCATTTTCGTGCTTAGATCGTCTCATAGCTTTTGTGTGGTGAGTGGGCATTTACGCACTCATGACTTGCCTCGCATGCATTGTGGAGCATCCGCGAGTGACATCTGTTGGGAAGGCGACCTCATCAGCGTGGGCTTAGTGCAAAGAAAACTTGAGTTTTTAGCATTTGTCAAATGCTTTAGCTGTATGTTACGGACTGAAATTGACTTTGTACCATACCGGGTTGTTTAAGACAGTTTTTGCAACTGGTGAGGCATACCTTCCTTGGGTGTGTGTAGCAACTGCGGGGAAGGTGCGAGCTCTGTCAGCTGAGTGGTTCACTTTGTTTTTCAAGTACGCATCGCAAAGTTCTCGCCAATGACGTTCTATACCTGCTATGGACCATTTTTTAAATTACATTATCGTAAATATTTTCAAGAATTACCAGTATCGTCAATTATATTTTAAAAAATTACACGGCAATGCACCGTCGCATTGTTCGACTTAGGAACACGGGGATCAGCACCCACTACAGAAGAACTTTAAAAAAAAAGTTGCAGGGAAACTTTTCAAATTCATACCTATTTCTTAAAAATACGCTAAATTCCCCACTACATCACTATCCCCAGGTCTCCTTACGAAGGTGCCTTCCTTCTTCCACCCCTCAACGTCCCTGCAGAACACTCTCGGGGAGGTTCGGTCCCCTCTAAATCGACCTTGTTGCAATGGGGGGTTTGAAGGAGGGCACCATTACATGGTAGTTCCAATGGGGAGGAATACTCCAGAAAAGGTTGTGAACCCCTGGTTTAAGAAGTGAGTGTACGGTCAGTGTAGCTAACCAGCTTTTCTGCTTGGGTTGTGTCCCATTAGCATTTAAGACTGGATTCAAGATGCTTCTCTCCACAACAGTAGAGGAGGCAGTATTTTAGTTTTAGGATTAATGATTGTTTGGAACAAGATGATGGTACCAGAATTAAATGACATTCAGTATTTTACCGGATTTGACTAAGAACTTTTTTCTTCTGTGGACTGTAACTGAATGTATTAAGTTTCAACCTAATGCTGTTTCAAAGAAGCATAGAAAACACTCCGCGTCATTTTGGGCGATTTTTGAAAACGTAATGCAAATTGCAAGACTGACGTAATTGATTATTTTTAGTGATTTTACTGTATTTGCAATAACTAGCTCATGGTGTACAAGTTTTTTTGGTCACTTTACAAAATTTTTCGACTAATGTTTTACCTTTAATTTTGTCATATGGTAATTCAGTTTGGCTTAATTTAATGCATTGAATGCACTTGCAAGGAAGAGAGTTCCAGAATACTGATTCTGTTGAACAAATTTACGTTTTTATGTAAACAACTGCTTGCTGATGTTGAATTCGGCTGTTGGCAATTTTCGTGAGATTTTTAATGCATTTGCAGGCTGCGTAACAATGCTTGACGTATTTTATTCGTCTATTCCAGTTTAAATTTGGTTCAGGAACAGTGCTGAATCTAGAAAGATTTCTATCAATAAGAAAAGAAACAAAAACTACGTCAATTTAATATAGAAATTTGTAGATTATATTGTCGTGTGAAGAGTTTGTAAACCCTGGTTACAGGATTGAATTGACAGGTTGGACTTTTAACGTTCGCAGTAGTGTAGCACTCGCTTTAGTGTGGCACTCAAGATAGGTTTGATATCCCTTGCTCAGTGGTTTCAGTTGGTAATGAACACGCACGATCCAGTCCTTCAGAGCTGAGTGATTGATGTGGGTATGGGAAATGATGTGATTACCCGTAAAGAATTTGATGGGCCCGTGAGTTATTTTGGGCCAAACGACCCATATGTTTGGAACTCATGGTCATAATGGTTGAGCTATTTTTGATGAAGCGATTGGTACTAAATTAGCCTGTTACACACCGACGAGTCGTCGTTTTGGGGACAGGCAGTAGATCAGTATGATTAGTAGGAAGATCACTGCTTTTTACACTATTTTATTCCGAATCATTATTGTTGTGCGCTTGTGTGCATGTGGTTGTGGCGAACTACACACGCAGTCGTTTTGGAAATTTAAAATAAATCGGATGCCTTAGCGTTGATTTGAGTAGTGCTGCAGTCAGGTTTAATGCACATTTTTTGCAATGCAAATGGTCGCCTAAAGAGGAAAAGGTGCCAATGGTTACAATGGAATGGAAGGAGGTGATGATCCACCATGAGGAGAGTATCTTGGTCGATCCAATATTTCATGTTGTGAGGTTGGGGTTCCATGTCTGTCGCATTTTCATCGACGACTGTAGTGTGCAATTGTTGGATTTAGTAGGATATCAAAATAATTATAGTTCAATTGACACCTGTTGTTCCATACTGAAGTGCAGGAAATGTATAGTATTGTTTACCGTCCTTTTTCGGAAGCAAAACTGCGGTCTAATTCACGAAAGCAGAGGGTTACCGTTTTTAGGTCACATGGAATATAACTTACTAATTTCTTTCTTAAGTGAAAACTTTTTTTGGTTAAAGTAAACTTTTAGCATTTAAGATTTGAGGTAATTCTAGTTACCCAAATGGTGGGCTTAATGCTCATGACAGTAGGTTTACGTTAACTATGTAGTATTTTACAGTCAGAACAACGACAGAACAGCTGCTAAAAATTATTGTAAACATATTTTCCTTTCTCAAATAGTTTTACTTCATATTAAATTTTTATCATTTATTATTTTTTGGAATTCATAAAAGTGTTAACCCATTTTTTTTGTATTTTCTTTTCATACATACAGCTAAATCTTACTAAGGCGGTAAAAGACATAAGAATTGCGGTAAGATTCTTTCAGACCTTTAAACAGCTTTTGGGTAAAATTGAAATGTAAACCCTATTTCATAAGTATATCGGTGCACACTAGTCTTCTTAAAAAACAAAGTACTTTTTCATTTAATTAATTTCATTATAATTAAAATTAAAATAACTATATTAAATATTTAATAGCTGAAAAGGAAAAAAATTAATACAGAAGTTTTCTTCAACCACTTATGTAGTGCAAAAAATACAAAGAAAATGGACAAATAAAAATACATGAAAAAAGGAAAATAGTCGGTTAGAAGTCCTTTTGAATTGCTAATATTGTCGCAGGATGGAAACGAATCGACATAAACTCAAATATATTTCCGGATACTTTCTCTTTCCAAATACAGAGGGATGTGCTGAGGCAGGACTGAACCCTGACCTGTGGCTTGTAGACAGTGTTACTAACCACTCGGCCAATCTTACCCCTGAAAACCCTGCTACCCACATTGAACAACTGGTGACACTCAGCATAATACATATTGCTTGATCCATGTGTTCCCTTCATACAGGCTTTCTAAACCATCTCACGTTTGTCAGTATTTCAGCCTAGGTATGATTACCACACAATACAAGACGAACATAGGCGGAATTAACCTAATCTTACCATATTCATCTTATAAACCTGCATCATTAGTCAGAATTATTTTGCATTGTCGGCCAACAGATTCGTTTACCTTTTAATTTTCATTCTTTATCAAGTGAACACGATGTACGAGGGTCGCGACATTTGTTGAAAAGGCGATCCCAAGTTGTCACTGAGATAAAGGCGTACAAAGGACCATTTGTTCCAAAGAGTTTGTTCCAAAGCAAAAGCCTGAAAGTGCACACATATATACATGAAAACTCAATATATTCTTGCTAGCCCACAAGCACACATCAAAGTCACTTTTTGTTTACAAATTTTTTTAATGTATGGTTCTGTCTGGTTTTAACATGCTCTAGCAAATCCTGCCTTGTTAAGATGGACGGTTTACTTGCAATTTGACACATGGCTTTTTGTGTTATTGGCAACTCTTTTTATCTGTTACCTTTGATAATGCTCTGAGATAAGCCGAAACAAGAGTTTGAATGTGTATACGTGTGCACTTTCAGGCTTTTACTTTGCAACGTTCTTCAAGCGATTTTTAGGTTTAAATTTCTTAAAAGAATCCACGCCTCAAAGTCAGGAAACCCACACATGTTCTTTCCTCATGTCGTATAACGTTAATCCTGCACACCAGATTTGTTATATCGTTTGCTCTAGCTTATATGTATGGATGTATATATATATATATATATATCCACATGTTGGATTTGAGCACGAGTGTGCTTCATGTCACACACATTGTGCCCATGGAAGTCACCCAAACGATGCAATAGAATGCTAGGTAGTAATTTCCATATTTCATAAACTGCCAAACTGAAGTTAATTCTACTTTTTGCACGGATCATGCCTTGATTGTTGTACAAATTTATGAATTACACTAAAGTTCTATGACACATGGTTAAAATGTTAGTATTTAAATACCCTTGAATCACTGCATAAAGGTCAGTAGAGGATACATCATTAATTGGTACCCCCATTTACCTGCACACCATACAAAGTTTTGTTACCTTCACACCATCCTGCTCTCATTGATAAGGTATACCATCCCTTTCTGTCCTATACGAATGTTTTATGGAATGTTTATTTTCTTTTTCTATTACAGCATGAGCTACTACTGCATCTGCCTTTCCTGCGACTACCACTGCGACCCTCATGTCTGCATAGAGTTTTTCTCTTTTTACTCCCAGTTTCACTTCACCTGCATGTTAAGACAAAACAAGGATTTAGACATTGAAATTAAAAAAAAAATAATTTGGTAGTAATATATTCATATCAGTATTAGTTTATGAAGCTATTGTATAACATAAAATGTATGTAAAATGGTACATATTTGTTATAATTGCTTGAACCTATTATAAATTTCACATGCAATAAATACTTGTACACAAATTGTGTCTCATTTTACCACTTTTTTTTTTACTTAAAACCAGTGTGTTATCTTCTCAAGTTTTTCAAAACTTTGTCTAATTAACAAATAACAAACGATTACCTCAGCTGCAATTGTAGCTAAAAAAATATCTTTAAAAACAACGCTCACAGCAAATCATCGACTAAAAGCTTGGAAAAACTGTTTGACTGACAATCTAACTACAATATTCTCTATTCCTACACCGGAAGCTCCTTAAGAGCCTTTCTGAATGTCATTCAAGGGACGAACTTTCTTGTTACAGCTAAGGAGACGACATTCACCGACAGGACAGATTCTTTTATACTTTTCTATATGTCACATTCAGTTCCTTGGACATTTTTAGTCACACCCTCATCACAAGTAGTAATAAAGTAGGTGATTATAGACCACTTAAGTATGCAAATTTGTGCATGGTCCCAGGAATAGAGTAATGTCGGGCAGAAGTGACGTCATCCAAAATGGTGGACAGAGCACTTCCACTTTACAGCCTAGGAAGTAATGGTTTTCGAATCAGAAAGTGTACCATACCGTGATTTAATGGTGGCACATTCTGTTTGGAGACCCACAACTTTGTCATCAAAGCTCTAAAGAATCAAGAATTAAGATCGCTCTCACAGTTTCAATTATGGCCACACTATGGTTCTTCATATTTTAGGAAAATCCCTATGAATCGCGAGTGTACTCAATTACGACCACTCCATGAACCTGTCTATGTTTTAAATTGAAATAGTAACTCCTTACATTTCCCACAGCATCCATTGGCTGCCCCTACATTTAATTATTGCTTTCATCCTGACTTCATGAATGTCATTTATAAAATAACTTCCAAATTAATAGCAGACGACGATAGGAGGCATATTCAGAAGCACTTTTAGCCTCCGCACTACAATAAAAACACATAATTAAAACCTTCTAGTGCCGCCAGATTTTATGCAAGTTGTAAAAATATATGGATGTAGCTGTAACAAGTCTTTTCAGCTATACCCAATCCATAAGTCCTGTAACACTTACCATAATATGCAATAAGTTACTCTTAGTTGGGGAAGGTTACGTGGTGGTAAGAGGGAGACCTTTCACCCAATTGTCATTTTTAACGTGAATCCAAGATGGTGGTACACATATAATCTTAGATGGCAAAGTACATTCCAACAAGCTTACTTACCTACCATTAATTCAGTGACCGTGTTCCCCTCATTTATGATAGTTTTGTCTGCTACAAACCCAACATGAAAGTACCAATGGGATAAACCAACTCGATTGTCTTTAAAAGTGTAATGATAGGTACGGATATGCAAGTTCGATGCATAGATAATAAAAAGAAACAACAAACCCAAACAAAAAAATATTTGTTTTATTCACGCTTCATAGAGTCAAAAAATGTTTAATTTTTCCAAATGTACAAAGACAAACTTTACAAACATAAGTCGCAAAATTTGTCGTTTCTCTTGTTCCCTTCATTGCTGCATTAATCGTGTGACATACAGACAACCTCATTAATGCAGTTTTGTTCACAAACCTCCAACCCTTTAAAAAATAAGAAACTATAACCTTCAGCTTAAAATGGATTGAACACATAACTCTTCAAATAACGACTCTGATTTAATATAGTCCTTCATCAAATAACTACAGGGGAGAAAGGTTGCTGACAATGAAACCAAAAAATTAATAAAAAGGTGAAAAGAAAGCAGAAACAAAAACACTCTCACTTCACAAACTGGCTAATTTATTTATATAGCACAATGTTCAAAACAACACAATCAACTAACATAAACTTTCGTAACTCAAAGAAGATTGCAACAAAACAGACTGACATGATGTGTAAGGGAAAAAAATATGTACGTCATCAATAACAAGAGAAAGAACATGCAAAAATCATGAGGAAACGTTCAAATAAATGCTCTCATGACGAAACAAAATGAAAAATATGAATGTTCATTAAGAAAGAGTTTATAGTGATCCGAGGTAACTGAATTACGCAAAACATCTTTCTGTTTGCCGTTACCTAATTTTCAACAGAATTATTACAAGTGAAATAATCCAGTTCACTCTAAGTCTAAAAAGATTCTGTAAAACATTTGAATTACATCACCATTAAAAACTAGGTCGTGTTTTATTGTCAACACAATACAGTGTCTGGTCTACAGATAAGAGCCAGTAACCTGAATCTGGTATCTTGTATCCTGTATACAGTTTACTCTTAAAGCCAACAACATCCTGTAAAACATATGAATTGCAGTCACCTTCAAAGACACCCAGTCGGACTTTACTGTTGATACAAAACAAAGTATGGTCTGTAGGAAAAGAACTAATATCAAAAAGATGCAGTGACTGAACTATATTTTGCGTAAATGTCCTGTGTTTATGTTTCATAAAAAAAGCTATCAGTGTCACTTCGAAGTAATCCACAATCCTTACCGTGCTTTTTCAACTTATAATCGTAATGAAATTCGTAGATAACTCATTTTCTTAATTCAAGGATTGTCATTCCTTTGAAAATGGAAAAGTTCGATGCATTTCGATTAGCATCAAGCTATAAGACAACAATATGTTCTTTGCTTGATTTATTCATTAGGTTGAGGGCTTGCTTCTCGCTAGTAGTAAGTTTGACACTGACATGATGACATACATCGTCTATGGCAGTACCAAAATTTGATTTATTATAATATTTATAAAAACTACATTCAAAATCATCCTTTGCATCCTTACGTTTCTGTTTTAAAATTGTTATAAGGTGCCAATCATTCCTTCTCTCAACTTTGATTAATGATTTTAAGCCATTTCTTTGCATAAAACATATTTCTTTAGTAGCAAATGAACGTTTTTGTTTCATTAAAATAAAGCAAGTCGTCATTGGTTAAGGTATGGTTAGATGCTAGGGGATAATCGTTTTGTGAGCCATGTAAACATTCTGGTTAGTCAATTTCAACTTTCAACTTTTAAGTCAAAAGGTGGTAAAGCAGCAAAGTTAAGATTTTCAAGTTCGACCTCAGTCAAACACCCAAAATTTGCATGAGAGTGAGAAGCTGTACAAGTGATGCTCATCATAATAATTATATGAGGAATTTCTTTTCAACATTTGGATTACATCTACCAATACAGGGTTATTAGTCACCCCTTAATGCTTAGAGGTTAAGCACATACCACTGGTAGTAGATAAATATAGAAGGCTGCTACGGAATTGACGTCACAGGTAACATGATGAACCGGAAGTCGCATCACAATCCAAGATGGCAGCACCCGTAGGATGACAGCCCAAAATGGGATTGGTTAATGATATTGTAGCATTAAAACTTATTTTCATTAGGTTGCAATGAAAAGACTGCTACTACAAGTTGTTTCGTCATTGGCGTGCCGCAATGCACCATCCCAACCTCAACAGCCGGTGGAACAGCCTGACTGCACGTCAACAAATGACTGAGACCTAAAATTACTTCCGTGTTGATTTCGACTCAGTTTCGAACTTGGAACACCATATAAAATAAACTCCGAACAAAACAGAGCGCATCATACTCCCAAGTGTCAAAACAAAAATGCGTGTGAAACTACGAACCTATTTAGAAATTATAGCCCTCGTCCTATTGGTGTTCGACACAACATACCTGTTATACAATGTTGTTTAACAACCTAGAAGAGGCAAAACGTTAAGATGAGAGACATATTACAGATGGTACGAGTGTTTTGGCACAGTGTACGGAAAACAACACTACAAACTTGTTTACAAAAATCATGTATGCTAGTGAAAGTCAATCGTTTATTATTCCTTTAAGCTAGTACGAGAAGGAAGTTTTGTTTCTACACTTAAAGCATGGACTCATATACTATCACACTGCGTGTGATGGACACGCCACTCAATGTTGCTGCGTGTAACAGGGCTCGTTCCCGAGACAACAAAAACTGGTGAAAGTGCATGCTCACATGACGTCACTTCCCTCCTGACAGCCTGGCAGTCTTGGCGAGGCTGCCATTTTGTAACTGTCGGTTCGATATGGAGTGTTTTGACGATGTGGTCGTTCACTGCTTCAACCTGTATCGGACCTCAAAAATAATAATTGCTATTCAAACTCAAGTTTAATGATGGTATGGAACATTTAGCAGGAAATGTACCGCGCAAAAGGTCAGCAGGGAGCTGTAGAATTCGTATGATTTACGCTTACGTATCGTTGCGTAGCCACAGTGTTGAAAGGCCTGCTGGTGGGAAGCTTGCCTCGACTACGGCATGAACTACCAACACATGCCTAAGCAGGTTGCGGCGAACGTAGTTGATCATTGCTTTATTACGTTGTCAACCTATATCTGACCTAAAAATGACCAGTACTGTTCAAACTCAAATTTATTGGTAGTATGTAATGCGCAGCAGGAAACTTAGTGTGCGAAAGGTAAGCAGAGGACAAGAGAATTTAATCGATCCCTACTTATTGTTACCTAGCCAAAATGTTAAAATGTGCGACCAGGTAGATTCTTCAGCGATCCGGCTTACATGAACGGCAGATGCACCTAGGCTACACAAATGTATGAAGACAGGTAGCAGCGAATGTTATGTGTAAATTTTGAGACAAAAATGTAATAAAATTCGATGGAGGGAGAATACACTTGTATGACAATATTGGCGTATTTGAAGGCAAAGAATAATTTCGTAACATTACTCATTTGCCTTCTCTTCTATTCTGTCACCGTCCCCAAAACAAAATTCCATTTCTTAACTCGGCCAGAAAAACGTATGAATAAACTGGAAGAAAAAAGTGTTACACATCGGTAAATACTGAGAAAAAAAATTATGTGGAGGACGTTTTTTTATTATGCTAGAACCCACATTATTTAAATATTGTGGTCTAACAGGTTACAGCATACACTTTACTTTACACACTTTATTGCCCAATCCCCCCACACCAAAAAAATCGTTTTCTTTTCCCACACTGGAGGAACCCTTCCTTACAGAAGCGACCACAAAAATAGCTTGCCATTAAAAATATAAACATACACCATCATAGTAGTTTAATTTATTTGGAAAAAAAAGTAGGAGTGGAGCAACTCCCCCCCCCCCAAAAAAAAAACCTATTTCGTCATCTATTTCCCTATTTGGAGAAAAAGTAGAAGAGAAGCAATTCCTCCTCTCCCCTCCCCCCCCCCAAAAAAAAATCCTTTTTGTTATATGTGACATTATTTAAAAAAAAAAATTTGGAAATTAGGGCGTTTGAATTCTCGTGTGGATGTCCGCTCGTTATGAAAATTTTTCTGGCGAGAAGTTTCTGCACCTTAAAACGAATATTCAATGGCGCCTGCAACTGAACCGCTTATGGGTCCATTTCTTTGCGAAGCTTGTCCCTGGGCAGGTTCAATCACACGCATAATAAGAATTTAAAGGGGAGACCGAGGTTTGTCCATGGATCGTGTGGCTAAGTATAATGGATTAGGCAGAAAAAAATGAGAGCTGGAAAACTTTTGGACAAGGGTACTGTAGATAACTCCTCCGTTTAATTTATCACTCGTTCCACACAGAATTATACACATAGGTGGTATAATGTCACAATTGCCAAACATGGCTATCAAGTAATGGTATGGTAAATGTTGTATAAAGGATTGGGTTATGCCTGGGTGAAATAGCGGTAAGGAGGGAACTTCATATTGCAGCACTTATAAGTATGGAACAAGGAATGGTTATGCTTACAGTAAGTAATGGCTGCCTCTAGGGTACGTTAGTCCCGAAATACGGGTTTTGGAATCTTGGGTTGCTGGAATCCGTCCACCAGATTACCGAGATTTCCTCACCACGGCACATTAAACAGCTTGCAAGGTCCCCATCGCAGCTAGTTTGCCCAATACATCTCGGAAAAGGGAGAAACTTACTCGAACATGAGCAATCAAACTGTGCGGCCTAAACCCTGGGAGAATCAACAAGAAGTACACAGAAAAGGGAGGAGATACATGACAATGCCCACAAAACCCATAACAATGGTTACCTAGTATGCACAGGTGCTTGCAACAAAATTCAACAATGCCGTGCAAAGCTTGCCAAGACTGTTAAACAACGTGTTGGGGAGCTGGGAGTCTAATTGGGCATGAGCAACAGCTCCAGGCACAAGGGCAGAAAGCGAACGACCCAACATTTTTCCCTCGAGGGCTGGCAAGGTTTCGCCCATAGTAACAATACATTTCTCACAAATTACACTTCACCAGAGGTTTGAAGAAACTCGAGGGAAAAGAAAACAATTACACTGGTCACGCACATCAAGGAAACATAGGCTGAAATATAGGTTGATACAATTGAACACTTAAAAACCTTTTAAAAAGTGTTAAACACTTTTGACAATTGAACACCGTTGGCTGTGTCCCCCCCCCCCCATCGTGGGCATGAGAAGGGGCAAGTTCATATGAGTAGCAGAGCGTTGATAGCTGTTACAGACCTCATACGAAGACACAGTCACAGCAAACAAGCTTCTTACAAGAGCTTAGATGACGGGAACTTAAGGTCTAAAAGGGAGCTATGCGTCATTGGGGATGAACATAGCCCAACAAGGGCTAAATGCACATGTAGTTAACTTAGCATCGAACAAGTGCTATACAAAAGGATATGAAGATAGCCCAACAAGGGCTAAATGCACATCCAGGGTACGTAGCATCTAACAAGTGCTATACAAGATTGGATACAAAGTAGCAAAAATCGGAGGTAAAGGTTAAAGCGCCAGTCGAACTGCAGTATTACAGGAAGAAGAATAAAAATTAGAAGATAAGTTAGTTTGGGTAAATTGGAAATATTACAAGAGAACATCAACATTTTGCACTATATTTGGAGGAACAGGCAAATAAAGACAAAGCTTCAAAAAAACCACCTTTTGTAACGATACGTCCTCGGATAAGCAATTGTGAAAGTCCCAATTTGCACGGGGTTGGCTGTCGGTCAGGTCTTTTCCAGTTGTTTAGGGTTTGAACGTGCTTGGCGGGGGCTTGGACAGCTTGTAATACTTGGTTGTCAATCAGTTCCCGAATTCGCAAGACTCGGCTCACCTTTACTTGTTGGCTCTTCGGGAAGGGCACCTGGAGTGCGTGTGTCTCGAAAAGGTTGCCCTTTTCTGCAAAGAAGAGATTAAGGGGGTAGGGGTGCCTATTGAAGCGAACATAAATGCCCCTTCATTGGGTATTGCAGTTGTAGCCAGAGCGTAACAGCATACCCAAGGAAAAATGGTTCGTTCTTGCATTAGGAACTAGGATGATGTCACGTAGTAGGACATGGTTCTTATAGCGTGTTTCATCGGGGGTCATACCTACAATGCACACATCACCAACACTATACCCTATGGTAAAGGCACCTGTCATCGCTAGCTCTACTCGTACCTTACGGGTTGGGTCTCACCAGACCGGTTTGTCAATACTATTGAGGATCGTTTCTGCCGCACCGCTGTCTAACCAATCCAGCGCACGGCTAGGTGGGGCGTCATTTCCATCTCCGAGGCTCAGGCGGTAAGCTACTACGGTCTTCATCTGAAAAATCTGAGTTCAAAACAAGACTTAAGCTGCTAAAACTCGGTCTGAACACCAATGACCACCACTCACAACCATGCATATAGACAATCCGGGAAAGTGAAAGAATTCCGGAGAAATTCCGGAAAATCGTAAAACAAACGAAATCCTGGAAGAAAATCTGAAGGAAAATGGGAAAAAATGGCGAAAAAATGCCGAAATACCCAATGGAGCGCTGAAGGGAATCAAGCAGTAGGTAAATTGCCGAGTTCTCAAATAATTAACTCACTTGGGGTAAGTGGGCAGTTTACATTAACAAAAGGTTGTGATTTGCAAACAAAAACAGCATAAACGGCAGAAAAGTGTTAGTGGGAGTTACGACTCACACCACGGGGTGGGGGCAGGGCCTCATAAGAGTTTATCATTCAAGGTGGTATAAAGCAGTCATTTACTATGAATAAGACCCAAAATAGTACATAAAATCGTCGTTTACCAATAATAATTCGGTAATAAGTGTTAAAAAGTGACCACAATTCATTAAATTCCCAATCAGCAACTTTAATAATTGCACTTCATTGTAAAAAGGGGGTTTAAGGTGTTGCAAAGGTAAAACACGGTTTTGGGGATACATGGTGTTCTTGGCAACAAATTTGGATTTTTCTAACATCAGGGTCAAAATTAAAACTTGTTTGAATAATGCCAAAAAAGGGAGATTCGTTTATGTTAATGACAAAATTTACGTTTTTTTGCTTGTCTAAATTGCTTTGGGGGAATAGGTTAGGTTACGTTGCATTAGGGGGCGCCGATAACTTGCACTGTTCACTAAAACCAATGAAGTTACATTTAACCAAATTAATAGCATGCGTCTTGTATTCGCAACCTTATTTTGTAACTCATGAAGGCATATAAATTCACGCTAAATTGCTTCAAGGCACAACGAATGCAACACTGATTAATCGTCACACGTATACCTAAAACCACACATGCGTGCAAACACACATAATTCAAAATCACTATGCACCGAAATTTGCACAAAGTTATCATGCAATAGCGTAAATTCAACGAGTAAAGGAAACAAAATATTTCTGAAAAAAAATGTATATTAATTTGCATCATACCAAATACGGCAAACGCTCATTATTAAAGTTCAAAAGGGGGTACTAAAATGCCAGAAGGCTTATCAAAATATTGATAAATTAATCTCTACACACAAATTAATGCCAGAAATATAGGGATAAAATATTTATATGTTACGGTTGTATATGATACATAGCACAACATCTACACAAATGTACAAAACGTGTTACAGGATTACGTTAGGTTAGGTTTCGTTTTGATTAGGTATAAAACATTCTTATTAGACCTAAGATAATATTTCATATGCAATATCATCAGTTGCTAGAACATTGTTACGCCCACTCAGATTTTACGAATTATGCAGTTTAATACATGTCATATTCAGATGAAAGTCTCATCCCATTATAAGGAGAAATCTGTTATCTGCTTCGAAACACGTAACTTGCATCCAAAATACCATTTTCACTCTTTCATCTAAAACCTAAATGAGTGGTCCCCAATACTTTTCGGGAAATGAATCGTGTTAAATGGTTCGAACATCTCATCTTCTCTTATCATCAGAATCTTTGAGCTATTTTTGGTTCTATCTGGGTCATATCAGCGATCTTCTTCCCCTGAAACTTCTCAAATTTGATGTTGATCTTATTTCTACCTAAATCCCCACTGGAAATAAATTATGGTACACCGCAATCTACAGTATCCGAACCAGAGTGTCCAAACGCTATCCATGCTGCGTAAAACTGCCATGTACTGGGTACCCAAAAATGTATTTTGGACACACAAGGTGATGATTTGTATGTTTTAATTTAACATAAACTTAAATTTTAATACAATTAAAAAATTATAATTTTTGTGCGGCTTTATTTTTTATTTACACTTACATTTAACATATTTAAATTACAAAAAAGGATTATTGGCTAAGAATTATCACAACTGTCAACTCTAAATCTAAGCTTTATGTGGCTCTTTCATTCATAATTAATTTCAAAAGTAAAATGTCTTTGCTCACATTTATTTAGTGAAGGTGAGCCACGTGGAACAAACCAAATAAAGTTGTCTCCTAAGAGTTCATAAATTGTTCGTTATAAAAACTCAACCATTGACTGATGTTAAAAGAAAAAGGGTAATGTCGTCATTCCATTCTGTCGCTTACAATTTACTTTTATTACCAGCTGGTTGGTAGTTCTATTATTCCAAAGGAAGAAATTCATTTCTAGTTTATAGCTTCTTCGGCAACCCCAAAGTTAAGACGTTTTATTACATTCCATACAACTGAATGCACGCTTATGAAATAATATTGTGTACTGCCTTGCACTAACTGCACTTGCAGCTGCTTACTACAATTATTACATTGTTTTTATTGCAATCAACAGGGCAACTGTTAGCGGTTCCTCAACGTCTGAAACCCCTTTTCATTATCGAAGTTTATATGAGCAAAAGGCGATACACAAACAAAACACAGCAGCTTCTAGCTATGCCTAGATTCATATTTCATTTTGCCTTCTACTCAAACCATTAAAGGGATATACCTCCCAGTGCCATTTTTCTCGATCCTCCACATCAAGTACGGCCCCAAAGGTCTATTTCCTTACCGTTAGTCAATCCCTTGGTAAAAAACCGTTTAAAAATGTGGCGTCTAGGAGATTTTCTGTTGAATATAGGGAAACTTTATTTACGTCCGTCCCGAACATATATGATGCTTTGCGTGCTTACAATAACCATGGTGTTTCATCTGTGTGTGCATGTACTAATTTGCTAATAATTACCATGAGATCAAAACTCTAAAAAATTAATGCGATAAAAGTTAAAATTAATTATTCCAATAAATTGCCGAAGCAAAATTATACGACACTAGACTAGAAAATTATAAACTGTGATTTTAAAATACGAGAATCATTCCGGTTTGTGACTACTCAATTAATGCGTTGACGCTGACATGTCTATTTGGCGCAATGCTAACTGAGATAGTAGCTTCGTTTTTCGCTGTGAGGAACGAATCTACCGTCTCAGTTGACCTTGACTATGTTAAAGGCGTGGATGCGATCGGCACTAGTTGTTATAAGGCAGGCGGAAGGTTTTAAGGCAGGTGGTATGTTGCTTTAATAAGACAGCTCCAATTTGATGGATACAGGTCCTTACTGAAACAGGATGGAACAGAACAGAAGTAACAAGTAACAAGTTAACAGAACTGAACCTACCTAAATAAATTTGTTACCTAATTTCTCCAAGAAGTTTGTTTTTCATTTTGTTTTGCTGATGACGGTGTTGCTTTTATCCGAATGTTAAGATCAGTTCCTATTTTTATTTATAGCAGTTATTTCCCTAAGTACCAAGGAAATTAATAAAGTCGGAAGTTATGAGCAAGAAAGAATGGAAACAGGCGACGGTTTTCCAATAGCAAGACAGTTGGAAGTGAGTGTCAGAATTTAGGGGAATAGAATCAAGTTGTGCCTCCATAAGATGGCGTACCCATAACTTATTAAGGAAAATCCAACTTTTCCTGTGATATGCTGGCATGGATTGATGGAAAGTGGGAGAAATTATCAACTGAATGTTTTAAAATGAGTTGCTGTTGCGAATGCAAAAAACGTATTGCTTCGGTAGCATTGGATCAAAATGGAAAATTTCAAATTAAATTAGAATTTAAGTAAATGTATGTACTCTGTGTACAAACATTAAACATTTACCTTTGTCATTTTTAAGAAATGTTTTAAGAAATAGCCTGAAAGAGGAAGAAACACAAGGAAAGTTACTGTTTTCAGTAGCACAAGAAACTAAAGGATAGTCATTCAAATCACCATAATGCTAGTCTAGCATGTGTTTACAATAGCAGGTGTAATAAAAACAGCTTACTTTCAAAAACATGTATTGCCAATAGCAAAACTATTGGAGCTTATGACATCTACCAAGAAGTCATTACATTTTCTATGAGTGTACGACTTCTTTCAGCAAACCCTTTATTAAATGATAAAGATAAGAGTGGCAGTAAAATTATCATAAGCCACGTGAAGGACTGGCTGCATTTTGTCGTGAAGTAGCATAACTATAGGGTGTTCAGTTGGTGAGTTTCCTTTCAGCCAGTCTGTGGCAGAACTCTTCAACCAACTCTCCAGTCTTTTAACAGCTTGGCACGTATGTCTAACGTATGCTACTTAATGTTAGCTATACTTTTAAATTCTAGATAATTAAATAGACAATATATGTCCATTATTGCAAGGTGGAAATGTGTATGCATGACACTTCAACAACTTTAGAAATTAGACAGCTTGGTTTGCTATGGTACACGTTACTTTATAATTATTTAGTACAGTTTGCTTGTCCTCATTGTAGTACGACTTTTTACAATTTTTTCAGTAATCTATTAGGATAAGTCCTTTTCAGTTTTTCAGCATCTGACTTCTGAAGTGCCGATCACAAGTAACTTATTGTGGTACAGTAGACAGACAGTGCCTCTCTGATTCCGTTTTACTAATGATTCATTGGTTAGTCTTATATGGAGAGAAACCTTGAGAAAAAGATTGGTTTGGAATTTCATAATGCTTTACATTTTTTTAAAGGTTTTTTTAAAAATTATTTTTTTTTAAAATTGTTTAAAGGCAATTTTTTAACGATCAAAGTCATGATTACTCCCTGGATGTGCATTTATTTAGTTACGTAATTAAAAACATATTAAATGCAGGAGTATTTATTTACTCTTTTAAATTCGCAGTAGTACTTTAAAAATTATAATTAAAATAATTCGAGTAAATTATTTTAACGTATAGCTCTTTTTTTTATTTCTGTTATCTTGCCAAATATAAGTTATTTCGCAACAAAATAATTAGTGTGATTAAGTTGTTTAACCAATATCGTGGAAAGATTCAAAGAGAGCTGATTCCCAACCTATTGAGTGTCCATGGAACCCTTTCCAAGCCCATTGAAAGGAACAGTGGGAGTGATAATGCAATGAAAACCCAAAGGACTAAAGGATTAGTGAAAAAAGAGCACTTTCCTCAGACGGTGTAATCACAGTTATAGTAGTTGATTTGCAGTTATCTCGGCAACATGGTTACTTGTTTTTCTCTGGTTTACCCTCCTTTGTAATTCGAAGCTTAAATTTCATATAATGTTGTGTCGTTGTCTTCTCGAAATGTCTTCGGTCTGTTGATTGAGTGTAACTCGGCTCCAGAAACACACCGTTTACATGTTTCAATGACTTTTTTGCCCATTCATTTTTAATTATTGCAATTTTCATGAGTCGAGCAAACCACCATTTTATTGATTTCTTTTTTTTTTCGTGGACACGTATGGAGTCTGCAGCTATCTAATGCTTGTATAGATTAATTATGTCTGTTTTGAACTTTAACAGACGTTTTAGACAACTTTTTAACCACTATCCCTTCGTTTGGTATTACTAACTGAAAACAATGGCTTAGTAAAATTCACCAAAATGCAAAATTTTATTTTCATTTGGCTAATTTATAAACAGTGCATTGAGGATTTTCCTAAAGTCGTCTCATGCCTATCCCTTGCAACTACAACGATATTTTATTGCTATTCTAAGCAAGTTTCTGAACAGTGGCCATAAAGTTCTAAAGTTCTCAATTGATGGTTGGGCCTATTTGCAGAAGTGGCCAGCTGCATTCTGTAACCAATTAGCATAAACGATCTTCTCTCATTTTAGAGATCCTGGCTCAACTGTCTGCATACATCTACCACTGATAAATAACTTCTATTACTAATGAAATATGGAAATGGCATTATACATAAGGTTAATCACCTCCTTGGCGATCTGGTACCACTTTTATAAGAACTGGCTGACTGACCATAGCAAAGTGTTTTTTTGGGGGGTTTACACTACCCCACAAAGCCCGTGATAAGCAATCAAAGCTTTGAAATACGGATTGAAATTAAAGCAGTCACGCTTGTTTAGTTTAGTGCAATAACAGGTGTATTTTTGGGTTATTTTTACGTTTACATTGACGGGTTAAAATACATATATAGCCCGAATTATTTTTAGGAAAACATAAACCATCATTGCCAGTTGACCCATTATTTCCTCATTTTCTTCCTTCTGTTCCTTAGGTACAAGCCAAGTGCTAACTAGCTTATCTAAAAGTTCAAGATACACAAAATTATCAAGACATATTGTAACAACGTTGTTTAATTATTTTTCAGATTCTGAAATGGCTTCAGCAGTTAAACTCTTGCTTGTTGCCGTAGCCGTGTGTGGTATTGCAGAAGGAATTGCAGTTCATAAACGTAATGCCGTTAAAGAAAGAGGGGCCGTATATGGAAACGACTACTCTTATGCCGGTGAGTAAACTGCTTAGTTCTTTCCAGTTTCGAAGCATTTTGACATAGGCTTAAATTTTTGTATGGAATGATGACAGCCATAAGTGAAATAATTAATTATATATATTCTAAATGAATTGATCAGAGAGCTAATGTGAAAAAATATGAATATAAATCCAAGGGAATATTTGTTAGCTGTAATCATGCACTTGCCTCATAGCGGGAAAAAGATCAAATGCCAGTCAATTAGTTCTTTAGTTAGACAACCCTATAGAGTGATAATATCAAACTACAGTAAGTTCTAAAAATCGTTTAAATAATCGATAAACAAATGAAGAAATTTGTTTAAATAAATAGAAACAAGATCATTTTCGATAAAAATTTACAACCAGACAAGAAAAGTTACGGGATTATTGACATTTTAAAAGAATATATTAGTAAATCACAATTTTCATGGCTAGATTATAATTTGAAATTTGTAGTTAACGTGTTAAAATTAAGGTTGTAGTTTATAGGTTTAATCAAATGCAACAAAAACATGGGCCAAACATTATGAAAAATAACGTCGTGCTGCAATAACAATGGTAATAACATCATGTACCTCCCCTGACAAGAAGTTAAGCTCCACAAAGTTCGCAAAAACCCTTTTTTAATTTCAGCCAAGTTGCATTGTAGCCTTTATCACAAGTAAAAGATATTGAAATTATGAAAAACATAGCACTACTGCCACACCCGCCCAGACTCCCGTTTCTGGAGGACTTAATGTTAAAAACGGCAGTAGTGCTGTGTTTTTCATTATTTTTGTGTTTTTTACTTGTGATCTAGGCCTTAACGTAACTTGACTGAAAATTATATCTGTGTTTTTGTGAACATTTTGTGTTTTTGTGAACATCCACTTACAACAACCGTTCCTTTAATTGAAACTAACAGTCAAATGAAGTTTTTGTGCAACTATTACTTGTGAATCAATATGAATCAGGAACGTTATCCTATTACTGTTATGTAAACATATTTGATACGGATTCGTGACCCATGCATGAAGGGTTTTGACTTCTGGCATACAATTTTAAATAATTTTAAATTTGTGAATGTGATAATTTCTTTATGGCTACTACCTATATGTGTCAATGGCTTCAGTGGAAAATAAATAGATCATATATTCCAACTATCATTTTTGCCATTATGAAAACTTGGCTTCAACCGTGTTACATGTATATTTTTCTAAATTAAGCTAAATAAAAACATTAGAAATGCTGAAAGAGTCACTGCTATAATTCAGCCACAAAAGTTATGAGAATAAAAAGGCAGCGTTGTAAACAAGCAGTTGCAGTGATTACCACGTCACACCCAATGTTCTGTACACTTCTTCAAATTCCAAATATGCTCAGGCACACACCTCTGTCTCACACTGCAACAGCAAGCTGTATTATATAATTTAACAGTAGAAAGCACCACAATTGCCGGTTAAAACATTTTAGCTTTTAGGCATAAATTGTGAAGCTTTCACATGATCAAGATTTCATAAGTTAATATTTCATTCAATTTAAACTTTCATTAGAAAAATTCTACCCAAGCGTCACGAAGATGAAGTCAGCAAATGTTACTACATCAAATATAACTTAGCTCACAAAGACAGTCGACTTTGTAAAAGCCAACAGAAGTGTTCTTTTCAATATTTTATCCATGTTTTCATTTCCTTTGTAAAAGAGTAACTAAACATTTGATTACAGTCACTAACGTTAAGTGGATTTTTTATGCTCTGGTAACAAGTTTCGTATGATTTCAAGCCTCCATTAATTTTTGGTTAAATGATTGCAGGACTTTGAGATCCATTTATTAATATGTTAACATATAGTTAGCTTTCAAATTAGTATGTAAAAACAAACATGTGTATAAATTAGGTTGGTTTAATTCTTTGGTCATTTCCCCAGTAGCATTTCCTTTATTTTCTCTTTCATAATGTTTGTTGATTTTAGGTTTCCCAAATTTTCTGGCAATTTATTGAATATTTTTGGACATAAGTAATTCAGATTTTTTCCATATAAATTTCACCATGCAAGAATTTTTAACTGATTATTATTATTATTATTTCTGCATTTTCTTAGTAGTGGAGTTTTATGGTTTTGTGAAAAGTAGTTTTGCGTTATTATGCCATACTCTAGGAGTTGCTCAATACTCAAAATATTATTTTCTTTTGCAATTTTACTTGTTTTCTTATATTTATTTGTCATAAATTAAGCTTTTAGAACCACGTTCAATACTCTTTGTAAAAATTCTAATAATCCCGTTGATGTTGAAGTATAAAATATTCCTTGCGTATCGCATTTGTAACATAATCCATGCATCAAGTAATTCTTGGTTTGTTTTTTGATATATCAAATACAGGGTGTAACTGAATGGTCTGTACAAACTTTGAGAGTGTGGTCTATGACCAAATATAAGACAAAAAAGTCCTATAAACATGGGTCCGGAAATAAACCCGTTTTTAGTTACAGCCCCTCCCCTCAAAGTTCGGGGTAAAAAGTTGAAAAAAGTTTATAACTGTCACCTAAGGTTTCCAAAACAATGCAATTTTGAACATAATTCCTGCAATACAATTCATGTCAGTTTGAGGCCTCACAGCTTTGTCGATGGGGCAGTATGGGGAAGGGAAGCAAGATGGGGGGGGATATCTCCTTGGGTTTTATTTATTGAAACAAACATTACGTCGCCATGCAGAGCACCAATACCAATAAGGCATCGTCTACATTTCAGAAGTGAGGAATTTGTTGGTTTGTGTTTGCTCCTCTTGAAGCAGGAAAGTTAACACGTATCTGGATGAAGATCTCTGAAGTACACAAATGTGTCCTATTTTAGTGTAATGGTTTTTTTTTACAACAGACCAAACCGAACATACCTGTACGTGCTGTTGTTGCTGGGTAGCCAGGAAGTAAGCCTACTTAACGGGTCATGGTCATTTTTGGGCTACTAGTTCTACTTTGTAGAAAAGCTGGAAGAAAGGTTTACTGAAGAGGGCTTTTACTTGGAAAAGATGCATTCCACACTATAGCCTTTTTTCTTTTGTTTTGGTGTCTGCTAGGATCCGTCATTAAAGTTTAGTCAGACTCATTTAGTTACTCATTGTAATTGGCCATGTAATGTTTTTTCAGTTAATACCCCCCCAACCTCCCCCCCCCTCCATATGGACCCTTCCCCTAAGTTGTGGAACTTTGCATTGACATTAAATTATGAAGTACTGTAATTGCAAGAATGATGTTTCAAATTGCATTGTTTTGGAGAACTTAGGTGGAAGTAACTATGAAAAATTTTCAACTTTTTACCCCAAACTTTGGGGGGGGGGGGGCTGCAATTAAAGTGGGTTCATTTCCGGTCTCATGTTTATAGGACTTTTTTGTCTTATATTTGGTCATAGGCCACACCCTAAAAGTTTGTACAGACCATTGAGTTACACCCTGTATTTCACTTTGTAAAGCAAGGCATTTGATTTTTTTATAATGAGGCTATCAATGTGATTGTAAAATATCCAATTAGCAATTTTTAGCAATTTCTATTCCTTAGTATTTCATATTTGTAACTTTTGTTATTATTGGAGTTACAATTAGTTAACTTACTATAATTGTTACTACGTAATATAATTTTGTTGTTGGAGATTTTTTATCATATTTGTTGGACATGTTAATGGATAGTTGGAAAATGTCATCTGCATACAACGTAATATATGTATACCAATCACTAGTCTGAAGATCATTCACATACAGTAGGAATAAAAGTGGACAAACAATTGAGTTTTGTGGACTACCTAATAAACATTTTCCCAGTCACTACATATATTTTCTATTTGTACACTACATTTTCTCTTAGTCATATAAATATTAATAATATTTAAAATCTTTCCTCTAAACCAATGTTATAAATCTTTTCTAATAAACTGTCCTTTTCCAAAGTAGGCTATCAAAGCTTTCTGTAAATCAATGAGTAAATCAATGATTTCTCTGTAAATCAATGAGTATTGCTTCTATTACCTCCATCAAGTGCTCGTGTGGTGTAATTATTTATATTAGTTAAAACTCCAATAGTATGTATTTTTGTTAAAACTTTGTTGCAGGTTTTTTCTCAGATTTTTTGGACGTGTTAGTGGATAGTAGGAAACTGTCATCTGCATACAACAAAGTAATATATGTATATGTGTGAAGATCATTCACATACAGTAGGAATAAAAGTGGTTAAACGATGGAGTCTTGTGGACTACCTAATAAACATTTTCCCATTCACTACATATATTTTCTACATTGTACACTACATTTTCTATTAGTCATATTAGTCATATATAGAGGTAAGATATTAATAATATTTAAAATCTTACCTCTAAACCAATGTTATAAATCTTTTCTAATAAACTGTCCTTTTCCAAAGTATCAAAGCCGTCTGTAAATCAATCAGTAAATCAATGATTTCTCTGTAAATCAATGAGTATTGCTTCTATTACCTCCATCAAGTACTCCTGTGATGTAATAATTTATATTAGTTAAAACTCCAATAGTATGTATTTTTGTCCCTCTGGTATCCAAACTGGTTTTTGTTTATAACATTGAATTTTTATGAAAGTTTTAAATGCATTGAGAAAGGTACTTATCAGCTACTTAATTCAGTACAGGTCAACTCTCCATCAGACGGCAGCTATTGCAGTCAGCTTTTTCACCATTTTTATAAATTGGCCTTATAATTTGCAATTTTTAAAGCATCCAGCTGAATTCCTTTTTGAATGATTACAGAACTCAGGGGTAATATATATACCTTATATATATAAATTATTTTTTATAAGGTGGTCCAAGTTTAGTAACCATCATATCCGGTAGAAAATTGTATTCTTTATGGTATTCAGGATTTGGTAAGTATCATACAGAAATCATTACAATGCACGTTAACATGATCTGCACACACAATTACCTATAATTTATTGAAAAAAGCATAAAAAGCATGTTTTTAGGATAAATTGGTGATTGTTTCAAAGCAAGGTTATCCGCTTCGACAAAGGACACTGATGCTTTAAAAATTTTAATCTAATAAAAATGGGTTACTGCATCAAATAAAATCAAGTTTAGCCTGCAATGTCTACTGAATTTGTAAATCCCAACAGAAGTATTGTTGAAATAATTTAGCCATTGTTTGGTTTCTGTTGTAACAGAGTAGGCTATGGTTGATTTCAAATCAGTGAAGATGATTTGTCCCTTCTGGTAAAAAGTTTCTTACGATTTCAAGCACCCATTAATATTTTTTATGTAAAAGAGTTAAGAACTTTGAGTAGTAAGCCTATACATTGCTGGTCATGTGGGATGCTCAGTAGGTGCCATGGTAAGCATGAACAGACTTATACTTAACAATAGGAAGTTAATACTTTCGACTTTTTCAAACTTCTTTTGGAATCATTAGGTTATAGTACAAATGTAAAGGCAGAAAAAAAGCTGGACGGATTATAACAAAAAAATTTTACGGAATAAATTGTGTTCAGATTATTAGTGTACAAGTGGTCTCAGTGTATGATGCTGTCATTTTCTGAGTGCTCGTTAGTTATTAAAAGGTTACAGAGTGCCGTTATTGACAAAACTACAACTTAACCCTAACATTAAAATTCTAACATGGTAATTTAGGGTCTAAAAGAAATTGACCAAGACTGTTTTTCTGTTATGCTTGCAGATTATTACAGCATTGGCGAGTAACGCACATTATTATTAGTCTTTTTATTTATAAGGATTGCTAGTGTTTATTGAGATATAAATGAACGAAATTTTACATAAGATTTGTTGTTTTCATGGCAACAATGCTTTTCCTAACAGGCCTAGATTGTCATTTAGAACGTATCATGATTTATAAACAAGTGTAAATCTAAAAATAAATGAAATTAATTTAACAGAGCTGAATATAAAAGATACAGCATCACATTTCCGTTGTCGTGTTAAGGTTTAATGGTGTTCAAGTTTCTTTTAAGTTTAGCTTTCCCATCATTGGAAAAAAAGTGAACGTTTTCAACCATTACTCTTGACAATTTCCTGGACAAGACAGAATTATATCAAAATTTTCCGTTTTGCTTCTGGCACTGCGGCTCTAGTTGAGAGTATTCCGAACCTCCACGTTGAAATTAAAAAGCTATACATTAAATCTGTAGAAATTAAGGCAAAGTCTTTATTGAATAAAACTGCATGTATTCAAATTATCCATATGTAACGCATCTCACTGGTTGATAACTGCGATTTCCTGAAAAGCCTATTGTTTAATCACCATTTAAAGATTATAAACGAGTTCTCATCAATATTTTCTGCAAATGCATTATTCCCGTGAACATTCTTTGTTGGTAATTTTGTTCACATGAATTTAACCCCCTTATTTATTTTTCATACTTACAGTAAAACCAGCAACAGGTGAGAAACACTCAAATCATTTTCTAAATTGTTATATAAAATTTATATAAAATTTAAAATTTTAGGAATAATTATTTTATTTAACACTCGAGCATATTTTTTTTGTGGGGGTGGGGGGTTACCATTGTTGGCGTGGGCATAATGCTTTTCCTAATAATGCTAAATTATCTTAAGAATGGTAATATAGCGTAGTTTTTAAATAATCTTACGGGTTCTAATGACTGAATTTTGTTGAAATTCATTAATTGTATGGGATACATCTTTACATTTCCATTGTAGTACAGTGACTTGGTAAAGTACTTTATGTATTCAAGTGCTATAAGTTTATTCTAGAGTTTTATGGTTGGCTTTCAAATTAAAGGAAAAATCAATTTTTAAGTCATGCTATTATTAAATTAAATTACATTTTTAATACTATTGCCAATGAAGTTGAATAACACGAAGACGAATTCATATGGAAAACATGAATAATTCTTATAATTTCGAGGTTTGACATTTTTCAGTTCTCAGCTTGTGCCATCCAATCTTTGCCTACGATCAAAAGTGCTTCCAGTTCGACAGAACGATGGGTTATTTTATTTCAGTTATATTGAACATACTTGGCTTTGTATTTACAAGAGACACAAGGGCTTGTACAAATTTTATAATCATTGTAGTAAGGATTTAACTTAGGACTAGTGTGGTAATACAAGTATCTAACTATTGCCTTTTATTCATCGCCAGTAAAAAAAAAACCATACATGTGTTGGTGTGTTTATTGGGTATTCCCGACATCTCGGGAACTCTGATGTCCTCTTAGCTTCTCAGCAAAACAGGATTGAACATGTAGAAACGCAAAATGACAGTACTTTGCACATTTCTTTATGCACTGCAATGAATAAAGAAACATAAGACTTATCATTTTTAACATTAGTGTCTTCAGATTTTTTTCAAAATCTTTCATAAAATGAGTTTATTCTTGGCCTAGTGTTGTCATAGTGTCTTTGTACTTAAAAAGCAGATATTTCACACAATCCTACCGCCAAGTCATACCACGAGATTGCTTTTACTATAATGTGTTATATAACTTAACGGATTTTGGATTATGTCACAAACTACGGTAAATCTATGTAAACTATGAAACCAGTGGAAACCTATTTAGCAATATTTAAGGTCACCTGTAGGATTGCTAATCAAGTAAAATGAAATCTCACTCAAAGCAAACCAAACCAAACAGATGAATTAAAACAAATTCATCAAGGTTGCTTTGTCTCATGTAACAGAGGAACTCGGCTTGGATTCACAACAGTGCAGCCAGCATGTTCAGAGTTAGCTTTTAAACATCATCGTAACTATTTTATTTATTATCCGAATTTGATCTGTTGGCTTGGTTGGTCATATTGTCTGCTTGCGTCCAACTTTCTAGTTTACATTTTCCATATGATGTCCATATCGTTTGGAAGATAGGAGGAGGATGACCTTGAAATATCAGCTCAAGGTCATTCCTTTTTTCTCGTGAAAACCTCCCCATCACACCCGTCATTTCATTGCTACCGTTATTTTTCTCGCATTAGCCTTTCATTAAAGTAATTATTAAAGAACACAACATCTGCTTCATGTTATGTACCTCTTTGTCCACTCGACGTCCAAACAAAGACCCCGGCAGTTTAATTTCATGGAATTCCAACAGCCGAAGTGCGCGTGTATTGCACTGTATACTGCGATACGGCATTTTCTATGGTCGTTTAAAAAGTATTGTACGTTCTTTTGATGTAGCAATAAATCGTCCGAAGACTTCAAGGATAGTTTACAGTTACCATAAAATAATGTTTATTTATTGCTGAAACCACGGATATCTGATAATGAGAAGATTATCACATTTTTCTGCATTATACTAACAATAAACAATGCTATGATGTGGCGAAGTTAGTATTTTGTTGTTCTTGCTTTCAGCACGCCTTGCAGCAGTTTATGACAGTCTTGGATGATGTGTTCGCAAGCGACGTGAAACCGAGCATTAAGCCGTTCTACATTTAAGGAAGCAGTGGTGGTAGTGAAGGACACCACTGCCGATGCTAACTTATTTGTCATCCAACGTCCAGGCGTTTTTTTTCACAATGAGTTTTCCAATCAATTTTTCCCATGGTTTTCACAATTGCCTACTCTTTCCTAAATACGTCTGCTAGTTTACATGAATTTGTGTAAACTTCTAGTGTTGAAGATATCATTAATGGTTTGGTAAGGTTAGGTCAGTTGCCTTGGATCGAATTTCACCAGGCAGGCAAAGGAAGTTTCACCGCAGAATGACTTTTCCTATTTTCTATCAACGTATTACAGTGTAACTAAATACTGTTGCAAACCTATTTACGTTGACTTTTGGACTTATATGTCAGACTGCCTGAGTGGGGAATCGAACCCTGGACCTTTAGAAACGAAAGGCCAAGGTCCTACCGCTGAGCAAGACTGACACGTGTTACAATGTTGTAGATGTTACTAATGGTTAGGAAAGGTTTGGCCAGTTGCCTTGTCTCTAATTTTGCAAGGCAGGCAAAGGAAGTTTCACCACAAATTCCCGGCAACAAACGCCGATTTTCAATTAATACCAATAAAATGTTCATTAGTTAATTACCTTTTAAAGGTTGTGGAGTACAGTTCGTGACAAATTTTCAGTAATGAACTCTACCAAAATCATTCCTAATTCATAATTTAGTGTCTGTATTGAATTTACCTTTTCTACTTTTCTTTCATACTTACAGAATATTATGGCTATGGTGAGTAACAGACGTTATTAATATTTTTTAAAGTTATAAAGATGACTTGTGTTTAACAATATCTCTAGAAAGCTTTTCCTAATGAGCCTAAATTGTCAAGTAGAAAGATATTTTTATTTGCAAAGAAGCGTACATCAAAAAATGCCTGACATTAATTGAACTGGAATGAATGTGAGTGATACTTCGTCATGTTTCTGTTGTAATGCCATGTTATGGTTTAACGCTGTTCAAGTTACTTTTAAGTTTGGCTTTCTCATCAAAGGAAAAACCGAGAGCCATCATCATTTTCTGATGATGTACTATTCACGTGAAAATTAGTTGTTGGTAATTTTGTTTCCACATGAAATATACCCCGAATGTTTTTTTCTTTATACATATATAGAAAAAAATACAGACGAGAAGCGCACATTCTAATTTGTTTCTTCATAGTTACAATATTTACCAATAGTTAAACCAGTAGTTTACCAAAAATTAAGAAACTTTTATCCATCATTCGGCTACCAGTTTTTGTTTGCGTGGGTACAAAGCTTTTCCTAATGAGGGAAAATTGTCATAAGAATAGTAATGTAGTTTTTAAAAAAAGTTACAGCTACTACTGACTAAATTTGAAGAGCTTATTTCCAAAACGTCTTAAGTCCAACAAATGAACTTTTTCAGAAAATGCAAATTTAGTGCTACTCCTCAGTAATTGGTAAATGTTCAATTTTCTTTTGTGTGCGACCACGAGGAAGGATATGCCAACTTAGACTCCTTTTTAAAAAAATCTGAGACCTTTGGATATGGGAGTATTTAGGGCACAAGGAGTGGATTTAAGACGTTTTGGAACTAATTTGGGATTTAAGGCAGTTTGGAACTAAACATTATGGAAGTAAGACGTTTTGGAAATGAACTTGCCACAACAATAAAACTACAAAAATACCAAAGTAACTGTTTATTGGGCTAATATGTGAATATAGATATAATGCAAGCCAACACTACACACTGTTGTACATTACAAATACAAAAAAATGACAATCAGTCTTCTTCTTCACTTACATCACTGTTTACAGTGGTTGTTCCCAATGTAAAAATGTTAGTATAGAAAGCCATAGCGGGATGTACTTCTGTTACCCCTATTTTAACCAGAAGGGCTTTTACATCATTTATTTTGGCGAGCTTTACTAGATTGCCAAGAGGCATCTTACGAGGTGTAAAAGTCGACCACTTCTTGCCGCGTTTCAATAGCTTGTGGTGACACGCCTCAGACGAGTAGTGGGTTTTACATCCAATGTTTTCTGATGTAATCTCGAGGAGTTTCATTTCCGTGATTTTAAAATCCATTTTAGACTTTAGATGTCCCTTACTTGTCTTTTTCCAACTGTAAACATTCCAGTCTACACCAAGCATTACAACTGTGCCGACATTACCAAAGATGGTGTGGTAATCTGTGGATAAAAGAAGCTGTTCGTGTTTACGCAGCAGTTTTTCCACCCTGCCAAAGGCTCTGTCCGCAGGTAAATAACTATGGCCTCGCATAGGAAATGCAAGTTCAAAACTAACATTCAAATCTTGAGCAAGTTTAGATAGCATGGCTAACATATAGTAATTTCGGTTCTGACCCCCACATGCGTCAGAGAAGAGCTTAATGGTAGTAATAGTCGGATTATCAGTACAAAAGTTCCTAAGATGATGGTGCACAGCGCTACAGATTTGCGAACTTCCCCTTGCTGCTTCTCCCTCAGTCCAAGTGTAAAAGTAAACATCGTTTTTGTCCTGCTTGGAATTTGCACCATAGTGACGGACAATACCCAAATAGTATTGCCATAACTGGCGTGCATAAAATGCCTCACCTATAGCTGTCCGCGGTAGAGGTTGATTTTGCATTAAGTCAAAAGTAAAAGCTGCTGTGTTATCCGGTAATGGTTGATTTAGTAGGTTGTAAAAAGCTTTTGCTCGACGTTTATGCACCATTATTTCACACACAATAATTTTCTTAACGCTTGCATCCACTTCAATCTTTAATCGTTGAAATCGTTCCTCGCAATAGCTGCACACATCAGTACGAGGTGTGCCAAATCCAAGGTTAAACTGAGTTGTAAAGACCTGGTGATACAGATAATACTTACAAGTTTTTACATCTTCATCAGTTGGGTGTTTCTCAAGGAAAAGCTTCCACATCGCTCGAATGCAAAGAGTTCCTGGCAAATATTTTCGGTTTGGTGTTTTTTCTCGGCCGTAGTGGCTTGATGTGCATTTGAAGCTTGTAATGTGTTCACATATCAAAGTTCTTAAACGGTCAACTCTTTGATTTACACGCTTGCCACCTCTGTTTTCGGCCCTTGATTTTCCGTGCTTGAAATAGTACGCAGCTAATCTTTGAACTCTTTTGGGTTCCACTCGAAGTATGCTGCAGAAAGTGGCGGAACACACTTTGATATTGTCGCCATCACATGTCTGAATGAAACGAGTCACTGCGAACGCACGATTGCGTACATCCTGTTTCCCTCTACTACGCTTGGTGGTCTGCACGTGTATAGCTTTTGTAATAAATCGATCCTGCTCTACTTTCGTTGTATTGTTATAAAAAAGTCTATGAAAACGTTGGGAATCTGCGCTGTGTAGTTTAGCAGCCTGACAATGGCCATTGTCGTGGTGACAAGACAGTTTAGGTTGCATTCCGTCGCTTGCGTACCTGGTGGCCTTTCCCGCATTCTTCTTCCATTGTGACGGCGTTCGTGATTTTTTCCTTGCAGCTCGTCCAAGTTTTCGTTCAATATCTTCTTCGTACATATCCATTGTTATTTCTGTGTTAAGGCACTAAGCAGGCTGCAACGATAGCACAATGTTGCAGTAGTATACCGGCTATAGTGTGATCGCAGCCATCTTTGATCACGTGACAAGATTGTTGCGCTGTGATTGGCTACTGGGATTTAAGACACTCTGGAAATAAACGAAGCGTGGACATAAGACCTTTTGGAAATAAGCCCACTTTTCACTAAGCTTTTTCTGTGGGATGTAAGTCGTTTTGGAACTTGATTCTTTGATATTTAGATTCAGGGACCTTTCTTTAGGCCTAAATGAGTTTTAACTCGATTTTCAATAAAAATGGACTTAAGACGTTTTGGAAATAAGCTCTTCATTTTGTTTATATACATTAATTGTATGGTATACTTCTTCACATTTTTATTCCAACATTGAATCATATTACAATGTTTAATACATAAGTCTAAGTGTATTAAAGATTTTATGTGGATGGCTCTCAATTTAAAGGAAAAAACAAGTTTGAACTCTTCCTATTAAGTTAAATTATGTATGCAGTTGAATAATACGAAGTTGAACTCACATGGATAGCATGCATAATTCTTATAATTTCGAGGCATGATATTTTCTCAATTTTCAACTTTTTGCCACACTATATTGGCCAAATCGGCAAAAGTGCTTTAAGTTCGAAGCAGTCTTCTGTCACTTATAGGCAGAAGGAAAGGTGTGACATCCTTTCATGACAATCACATCGAACATGATTAGCTTTTTACTTATAATACAGGATTGGCCAGAGCTTGTATGGTCGTTAAAATATTGTATGGGCTCTCTTCTTGAGGCAGGAACGGCCAACCTCCAAAAGTGACAATTATTATATGTTGTAAGTGCTGGATCAAAAAGTGTTAGGTCCACCGACATAAGTCCACGAAAAATCTTGTGAGTAAGAACGAGATCAAAACGAAGTCTTCTAAGCTCAAGAATCTCACGTCCTTATGTAACTTATAGTATCTCAACAAAGACCTTGCATTGAGCCTCAATGGAAAATAGTTAGACTAAGTATGCTCCATGATGTTAAATGGTGATTAACCAATGAGCATTCAGAAAATGGCAGTCGTCAACCAGTCAGTTCCCTTGTGTATGGCTAATTTGTCCACACAGATTTTATTCAATAAAAATGTTGTCTTCATTTCTCCAGGGTTTTAAGACTTTACATTTATCGTTGGTGGTTTGGCATACCCCCAGACAGAAAACAAAAGTGGCAATATTGATATATAATTCAGTGTTGTCCAGAGAAATGTCGAAGGTCATGGTTGAAACAATTCAAGTTTTTTTTCCATTGAAGAGAAAGCGAAACTTATAAGAAACTTGAACACCAATAGACCGTAACATGACATTGATTTACACAAAAACATCACGGAACTATCCATATGAAATTGTGTATAACATCACACGAGAAATGATTCCTTAATTATATTAGACAATGTAACTTTTATGTTTTATAATTCAACAATTTGGTTTCGTTAGGATTGAGCGAGCGTTCATTTTATTTAATGAGCAATTCTGCAGGCGGCCTTAAATATTGCCCAATAGGTTTCCGTTAGCTTCATCGTTTACTTTAGTTTGTGACATAATCCAAAATCTGCTAAGTTATACCACACATTACAATAAAAGCAATTTGCTTTAATTACTTTGTGGTAGGATTGTATGAAATATCTACTTTTTAAATACGAAGACACAAGATCAAGAATAAACACTTTCCATGAAAGATTTCGAACACAGTGTGAAGACATTAAGGATTAAAATGCTAACAAATTGTGTTTCTTTATTCATTGTAGTATATTTGAATCAGTAATGGATAAAGTACCTGCTTTTCTGCACATACAATCCTGTGTATTTTAAGAGGCTAGGAGCACGTCACAGCTCCTGAGATGTGGAGAATATCCCATATACACACCAACACTTGCATGTTTTAGTTTTTACTGACGATGGCTAAAAGATAACATAGAGACAACCATTAAACCTTGGCTGAGTGATGCCATCAAAGTCCAGCGACTCGCAAAAAGTATGCTAACCTAACTCACTAACCTAAATTTAATTCCCGTTAAAATGGTTTTATAGCCTGCCACAAATATGGTAAACTTTTAATTATTTATTTATTTTTAGTGGATCCAAGTACTATTCATTCTTTGTTATAATACTATAAGTGATACATCTTTACATTTCAATTCTAGCATAATGTAATGCTACAGCACTTAAGCTAAAAGTCTGAGGGTACTTTAGATTTTTTTGTGATTGGCTTTCCTCTTAAAAGGATAAACCATTAATATTTTGGCACCTACTATTAAATAAAATTGTGTATTTGTGGCACTATTGTCAGTGGGGTTGAATAATACAAAGATGAATTCGTAAGGATAACATGAATTATTCTCATAATTTCGAAGTGTGATTTTTTTTTAAATTATCAACGTTTTGCAGAATAAATTCGAGAAAAGTGCTTAAAATTCGAATCAGTTTTATGTCTCGTGATACCAGAAGGATGTGTGTGTTGTTATTTCTTCACAGTCAATTCGAATATGCTTACCTTACTTATGTAATTACAGGAGAAACTGAAGTTTGTAAGCATTTGTAACCATTTTAACAAATGTTAAATTAAGACAAATTTTTTTGTAGAATGGCTGAACTTTGAAGTCATCGCCTGGCAATTTATTATAATTGTCTGTACGTTATCTTTTAGTTGTCATCAGTAAAAATACAAAAAAAAAACATGTTTGTGTTTTGTATGCATACGAGGTCACCAATTCTCGGGGGCTTTGATGTCCTCGTAGCACACCATGATTGAACATGCAGAAAAGCATGACGACGGTACTTTGTACATTGCTGAACCATAATACGGCAATGAGTAAAGAGACAAGAGATGTAGCATTTAAAACATAAATGTTTCTAGGAAGTTTTCAAAATCTTTCATAAAATATGTTTATTCTCGGCCTAATATTTTCATTGTTTTTTTGTACTTATAAACTGTTTTTTTTATACATAGTTCGTACAGCAAAGCTATGACAGTAAATTTGTTTTTATTATAATGTGTGCTACAACTTACCGGATTTAGGAAAATGTCATAACTAAAAGAAATATATAAATCTACTAGCAACCTATTCAGCAACATTTAAGGCAACTTGCAGAAATGCTCATCAAATTAAATTAAATCTCACTCGAACCAAAAGAAACCTAACTGTTTCAATTTAGAAAAAAATGAAAATTGGATTGACTCATGTAACTAGGGAATCATTTCTCCTGCGATGCTGTCATTGGTGTCAAATGAAAAGTTCTTCGTATTTATTATTACCCCAAGAGACTGGGTGGTTATGGAATTATCTCCAGTGCAGAGCTAGTTTAAAAATATTTAACATGGATGGGTAAATTGTATGATAGCCTGTCGAAATTATTTTGTGGCCCTAGATATGCTAGAAAACAAAATTACGTTATATAACTGAATATATTTAAAAATTTCGATAGATTGTCGGTCTACTTTTCATACAAAATTTGCAAAACCTCACAAAGATATTTTTTTCACTGCTTGAAAGCAATTAAAAGCTAGTTAATAACTATAGTTTGGATTCTATACGTAGTTAAAACAGTTACTGCCAAAGTCACTCCCTCGTACGTTCCAAATGGAATGCAAAATCTTCCTGATCGATTGATTACTGTGAACTTGAACTTTGAAATTTAAACTTTAATGGGTACAACGAGGTACAATTAAGTAGTAAATTGTTTAAAAAAAGAGATATATACAATATTACAAAGACAAGTTTAAGCGTAAATTGATAGGAGAAATAGACCTACAAATCTTCTGGCAGTTATCAATGATCAGTTATCAGTTGTAGCAGTGATAACTAGTTATCATTAGAATCTATTTTAATGCAATCTGAGCACGCATTATCCTTTAATTTACAGAAAATTAAAAAAAAATTAAGTATCGAATCTAATGGCAAAAAATATTTTCTTGGCTTCCTTGTTGGAAAATATAACCTGTACCATTCCGTAAACTAACATCAGCATAAAAACATGATTTAAAAAAATAAGTTGGTCATTGTTTCCAATGGAACTCTTTGTGCTTCAACGAAAAAGATTGCTATTTGGAATTTTTAATCTAATCAAAATGGCCTCTTGCATCAAATAGTATTAAGTTTAGCTTGATATAACTAATGAGTTTGTAAATCGTTACTGAAGTATTGTTTAAAATAATTTTGCCATGATTTGGTTTCTGTTGTAATACAGCAACTCAACAGTGATTTCAATCAGTAAAGTTCTGGTAACACGTTACCTATGCTTAAAAGCAGTCATTAATTTTTTAGTTAAGAGACTTAAAAATTTTGAGCCTAATCTAGACATTGCTGGTCAGGTCGGATGATCTATTGTGGCAATGGTATGCAAGAGCAGAGGTGATACTTAACAACGAGAAGTTACACTTCTCTTGGTTCAGATTTTCTTTGGAACCGTTAAGCGTAAATTTAAACACAACAACAAATCGGTAGGGATATTTACACAATAATTTTGATTAGAATATGTTCAGATCACGAGTGTACAAGTGGTGTTACTGGCTGATGCTGTCATTATCTGAATGTTCTTTGGTCAAACACCTTTTAAGGGTTGTGGAGTGCAATTATCAACAAAATTTACACTAGTGAACTCTTCCACAAACATTCTTACTTGGTTATTTATTTTCTGCATTAAATTTACCTTTACTGTTTTTTTTCTTGCTTACAATATGTTGTGGCAAAGGTGTGGAGTAACAGATATTATTATTATTTTTTAAGTTATAAGGTTTACTAGTGTTTAACGAGCTATAAATGATAGAAATTTTAAGAGGAGTAATTGTTTGCATTGCTGGAAAGCTTTTCCTCATGATCATAAATTGTAAGGTAAAACAAGTATTTTTATATCTAAACAATCATACATCTAAGAGTGACTGAAATCCATTGAACTACACAGAATGCAAGTAATACATTGTCACGTTTCTGTTGTAATATTATGTCATATTTCGGTTAAAGAGTGTTGAAGTTTCTTTAAAGTTTGGCTTTCCTTTCAATTGAAAAACATAGTTTCAACCATAACCCTGATACTAAAATTATCCCTTTTGCTTCCTGGTACTATGACTGCAGGTATATATCAAAAGGCTATAAAGTAAAGGTGGAGAAATTATGGCAAAATTTCTATTGAAAAATTTATATGTATATGTACGAGGGATCTTTCCGGTTGGTAACTGCCATTTCCTGAATGCTTTTTGTGTAATATCAATTTAAAAACTTTGGAGGGGAGTTCGCATCAACATTTACGTTAATACTCTTTGTTGGTATTTTTTCCAGATCTAATTTACCCCGAATATATTTTTTTCATAGTTACAGAAAAACCAGCAACAGGTGAGGATCAGTCGTTGTAATTAGATTCTTCGTATTTATAAGACTTACCAGTTGTTAACCTGCAAAAAATTATGTGAATTTTAATTACCACTCGATATCAGCTTTTTGTAGGGGGTCATTGTGTGCATGGGCACAAAACTTTCCCTAATGAGGCTAAATTGTCTTAAGAATTGTATTGTAGTTTTTTTTTAATTAACTTGCATCTACTAACGACTGAATTTCGTTAAAATGTATAGTAACATGTTACAATGGTTCATGTATGGCCGTCTTCCAAAGCTTCATGGTTGGCAGTCAATTTAAAGGAAAAAAAAACAATTTTTAACACTCGTGCTATTAAATCAGGCCCGGTAGAAGCTAACAAATAGTGGTACAGCTAATCAGCTAATCAGTTCTCTACCCATTTTCACATATACAGGCCATAAAAAATAATTAATGTGCAGCTCAATTCGTTGCCCATTTCGTTTCCATGGAACTTGAAGCCGCACTTTTCTAGGCGATGTTGACTAACACTAAAAAGTGAGGAAGGAAAATTTCGTTTAATCGAAGAGAAAAGCACAATGCCACAAGATGATGGTAGACAAACAATGTCGAAACTGTGTAAAAAATACAAAATCATTTCAACACATTTTTATATGCCATGTGTTGTTTCGTTTCGAACTAAGCCCTTCACTTAGCCTCTTAGAACACCATGATAGTACTTGGTGTTCAAGATAGTACTTGGTATTCTGCATCGCTGATTCATATATATGTCAATGAATAAAGAAACAGAAGACGTTACTATTTTAAACCTTAGTTTCTTTTGGAATGTTTCTAAACTCTTTCATAAAACGTGTTTATTCTTGGCCTAGTCTTGTCAATGTATCTTCATATTTAAAAGGCGGATACTTCACACTATACTACCGCAAAATTATAATAGCAAATGTATTTTACTGTAAGGATTTTTGATTATTTCACAAACTAATGAGAACCTATGTAAACAATGAAATTAGAGGAACTCAATTTAACAATATTTAAGTCAACCTGCAGAGTTGCTCATTAAATAAAATTAATTCTTGTTCGAACAAAAAAAACAACAACAAACTGTTGAATTAAAAAACATCAAAGTTGGATGGATAAATTATGTTACAGCCTGTGATCCAAGGCATTATTCTGTGTGAATAATTTATCTTTTGGATCTGGAGATGGTAGTTTACCAAATTACGTTTATACCATACTATAATTTATTTTTTTCGATAGATTGTCAATCTGCTATTCATTCCATATCTGCAAAAAAAAACAATAAATATTTTTTTGCAAAGCCCAAAGGCGGTTAATATCTTTTTAAAAACTAAGGTCTGTATTCTGTCCATAGTTTCAAACATTCATTCGTTATTTGCAACCATTTCCCCAAATTCACTGCCTCATAAGATTCAAAATGGAAGGTTAAATAATTGCCATCGAGTCATTAGCGGGTATCATTATAATGGGCTTTAACGCTGCCCGAGTACATGTTAACTTTTAATTTACAGAAAAACTTACGTACGGAAAAATATTTTCTTGCATTCTTTTTTTAAAAATAAGATGTCTTCCTTTCCATACATTAAACAGGCACTAACGTGCACATAAAAAGGATGCTTTGCAAAAATAAACTTGGCCATTGTTTTCAAAACATGGTGTACTCATTTGAGCGAAAACGTTCCTGCTCAAAAAATTTAATCTAATCAAAATGGCTTAGTGCATTAAATGGAATTACTTTGTAAATTCCAATTTAATTATTGTTTATAATAATTTAGCCGTGATTTGGATTCTGTTGTAACAGAGCAACTCAACATTCATTTCGATCAGGAAAGTTGATTTGTCCCTTCTGGTAACAATTTACATATGATTTCAAACAGCCATTAATTAATTTATTTAAGAGAGTTAAGAACTTTGAGATCTAAGCCTAGACGTTGCTGGTCAAGTGAAATACCTTATTGAGGAAGTGTAGTTAACATCTTGAAGTTATTCTTGCGACTTTGGTTCACACTTCTTTTGGAATCATTAAGTTACAGTATAAATCTATAGGTGGGGAAAATGCTGGTGGAATTATGACCCAAAAATGTTATTAAAAAAAAGCATTCGGATTATTATTGTACAAGTGGGCTCACTGGCTGATGCGGTCTTTTTCTAAATGTTCATAGGTTAATCCACTTTTAAAGTTTATGTAGTGCAGTTCTCTACAAAATTTCCACCGATGAAATCTACCATAAACATTTTTACATGGGAATGCGGTGTCTAAATAAAATTACTTAGACTTTTCCTATTTCATTCTTGCAGATTATAGTGTTGATGAGTAACACACATTATCGTGATTTTGTTCAAAATTATAAGGGCGGGATTGAAGTTTAATGGCTCGTCGATGTCTCGATCATAAACACCACCCTGAGATGCAGTGCAGTTGTCTGGGTTGCCACTGCATCACACAATACAGAAATGGTAAACAAAATACAAACATAGATCGTGTCATACATCTATACCTCTTGCACAAATTTAATAATTCCGGACAGGAAGACAGACTTGTCACCCAATTGACTCACTGTGTCTCGTTGAAGCTGGAAGTGGCAATGAACACGATCGAGATGGTGACAGACTGTAAATCGCTGTCGACACCAATGACATACGAGAAATCAAACCAGAAAACAGAACAAAACATATGAGGAATGCTGGTGTGACCAATATGTAAACGAACTAACACTACCACATCACGATGACTACGGTGACAAGCTGAGTGCCAATGCGGGTTGACAAGCAGCGAGCATTGTCAGACATAGGTCTGGAAAAGCACAATGGAACAAGGCACAGATCCCTATCCGCGGCGACCAGAAAGACCCTCTTACACTGCAGAATTGGTGTGCTCATTCGCAGCTACCCCAACATCGCCTGTGATCCAGCAGAAAACCACAGTTTTCCGTTGGCCAGGCAAGTCGGAAAGCATAGCTTGGACTCGCTGTGTCAAGGGGTTCCTAGGGCATCGTACAAATTATAAGGATTGTAATGAGATAATGTAAGGAATATTTAACGAGATATAATTGAAGTTAGGGCAACAAAGCATGGCAACAAAGCTTTCATAATGTTTCTGAATCGTCAATTAGAAAGGTATCTCGATTTGTAAACAAGCAGACATGTAAAATTAACTGAAATTAATTGAACTGCACTGATTGTAAGCGATAGATCATCATGTTTCTGTTGTAACATAATATCATGTAACGATCTATTGCGGTTTACGTTTCATGTAAGTTTGGCTTTCCCTTCAAAGGAAAAAAACTTGAATTATTTCAACCATGAATTTGGAGAATTCCCTGGACAACACAAAATTACACATCGAAATTATCCCTTTTGCTTTCTGGCGTTATGGTTGTATGGTTGAGGGCAAGCCAAACCTCCTAAGATAAAACTAAAGTCTTATAAACCTGGAGAAATTTTGGCAAAATTTTTATTGAATAACATATAAGTGTACAAAATAACGATACTCAAGGGAACTATCTGGTTGAAGACTGCCATTCTCTGAATGCTCATTGGTTAATCACCGTTTAAGAACATGGAGCATACTTAGCCTCACTATTTTCTGTTGAGGCACTGTCAAGTTCTTTGTTGGGATACTATAAGGGATATAAAGGATACAAGTACTGTCCATTCTTTGCTAGAATACTATATGCGATTAGTATTAAAAAACGCTTAAGCGTATAAAATACGGATGTAAGCCTTAAAAAACTTAAAGCCCTAAAGGAACAGTTATTAGAAAAAGACATGTAAGCCATCAGCCTCTCACTAATACGTGTAAAAGAATCTCCAGCGACCCAAAAAACAAGCTGGAGCTTCTTTTACACGTATTAATGCAATGCTGATGGCTTACATGTCTTTTTCTAATATCTGTTCCTTTAGGGCTTTAAGTTTTTAAAGGCTTATATCCGTATTTTATACACGTAAGCGTTTCTTAATACTAATATCCTTTTTTTTCTTGTTTTAGCAAGAATAACACAGAAAAGAACACTGAAATCATCTTAAAATAACTGTTATAACAGAGTCTTTTCCATGGCTGATTCGTTTTATACTGCTAAGAGTGACTTTTGCACCCAATTTCATGTTTTTAGCTTGATCTATAAGAATTTGTTGCCTAAACCCCTGGGAGGCATCACGAGGAGGTTCTGGGGCGGGAGGGGGGAGGGGCACTGATGGCACTTTGGGTATTTCATTGGGGTCCATGGCTGGTTCGATTTTTACTGTTAAGAAAGACTTGTGTACCAAATTTATGTTTTCTGCAAAATTTTTTCAAAAATTTGTTACTCAACCTAATGATTTCTGCCCAGTGCTCTACAATAATAATTGCTCTGCCGATGCGAATACTGCAGTAACATCAAAATCGCGTTCAAAAGGCCCTGATCGGTGTTAATACCTACATTTTGAGCTGTACAAATTGAAAATTGGTTCATTGGTTCGATCTCCAGGCGAGGACAAAGAGTTCCAAAGCAACATTAATGATTTCTGCCCGGTGCTCTGCAATAATAATTGCTCTGCCGACGAGAATACTGCAGTCACATCAAAATCGGGTTCAAAAGGCCCTGGTCGGTGTTAATACCTACATTTTATGCTACACAAATTGAAAATCGGTTCATTGGTTCGATCTCTATGTGGGAGCTATAGTTTTAGCCCATTTGGCTTTCCGTGTCAAGAATATTGTAGTTACGTTAAAATAGCCTGCGAAAGGCCCTAGGCCTTGTCCATACCTACGTTTTAAGCTGTAGAACTTGAAAATCGGTTCGGAGGTTCGATCTCCAGGTGAGGACAAAGAGTCCCAACAACAACATTAATAATTTCTGCTCAGTACTCTGCAATAATAATGCTCTGCCGACGAGTATACTGCAGTCACATCAAAATCGGGTTCAAAAGGCCCTGGTTGGTGTTAATACCTACATTTTAAGCTATACAAATTGAAAATCGGTTCATTGGTTCGATCTCTAGGTGAGAGCAAAGGTTTTAGCCAATTTGGCTTTCCGTGTCAAGAATATTATAGTTACGTTAAAATAGCCTGCGAAAGGCCCTAGGCCTAGTCCAAATCTACGTTTTAAGCTATAGAACTTGAAAATCAGTTCAGTGGTTCGGTCTCCAGATGAGGGCAAAGAGTCCCAACAACAACAACAACAAACAACAACAACAACAACAAGAAATGGCCATGCTGTGGACGCCGAACGGTTTGATTGTTGTCATTAAAATTTGTAAAGTGGTGAAATAGTTAAGACACGACCCCAAATACCGAATTTCGTTGGCCTATGTCAATTCTGGGCGAGACTATAGGAGTTCAAAGTTTGACGTTTAACATGGAAGTTCATGCTGAGGCTTACATAAGATGTACATTACAGTGCTTAATTTAAAAGTCTAAGTATGCTCAAGATTTTTTGTAGCTGGTTTTCCTCTTGAAAGAAAACCATTAATTTTTTGACACTTACTATTAAATAAAATTGTTTGTTTCTAGCACTATTGTCAACGGGGTTGAATAACAAGGCTATCCTTCTGAAGAATAACATGAATTTCATGTCAATGTGCAATATCAGTGGATATTCTTACTTGGTAACTTAGTGTTTACATGAAATTTATCAGTAATATTTTTTCTTTCATGATTTCAGAAAAAGGATATGGCACTGGTGAGAAACACATTATTATTATTACTTTTTCCAAAGTTGAAGGGATCACTAGTGCAAGACCGTCTTTAAATGAAAAAAATTATGTGGGATCATTTGGTTGCATGGGTTCAAAGCATTATTGTCACGTCAGAGAGATATTGTGGTTTATGAACAAGCGTATATCTAAGAATCGCTAAAATTCCTTGTAAATAGTTGAATGTAAAATATACAGCTTCCTGTTTCTGTTATACGTTAAGCTCATGTTTTGGGTTTAGACGTATGTGTATGAACAAAGATCTTCACGTTTTTTTTTCAGTTTGGCTCTCACTTTATAAAAAAGACTTATTAATAGTCTTAAATAATCCTGAAAAGTAATTGAGGAGAAGCAAAGCACCTCCATTTTTTAAAATTAAAGATAATAAAATGCAAATCTACGAAAACATCTAGCATTGAATATTTATTCACAGATACTAGTAAATAAAACTCAGTGCCATACGTCGTGTAATACTCACGAAGTATCCTTTGAAATCAGCCTGCGACTTTTTAAATATGGAAACCGTGAACTCATTTTTTGGCAATTTCCATTTTAATAGCTTTTAAAAATAAAGTCTGAACAAATCTCAAAATACGAATCCTTTCTAAATCAGTGTAAAGCAGCTGATTAAAGCTTAGACAATTAGCCATCTTCTGTTTGACCAATGTGGAGGTGTAGCATGGCAGCCTTCACTCTTCCCTGGGTAACACTGACTTAGTTATCAGAAATGTTCATTTCACCTTCTGGCACTACGGCTCTGGCAGTACGGCTCTGTAATTCTAAAGGCTATGAAAGAAAGCCATCAGGACTAAGGCGGAATTTTTGTTAAATTATTCTCTACATGGTCAAATTATTAGTATGCAAGAGATCGCTCGGCAGTTGATTACGTTTGTCTCTGTATAACCTCTTAGTACAAAACAAATTTACAAGAGAGCAGAACAACAAGTGCAAATGAATCAAAACAACATAATAAAAAAAAAACAACAAACAAAGGCAACACAACGAAAACAGCAATACAAAACCAACAAACAGGTGTTTTCGACCCAACAAGGGCAAGTTTGAAATTCGTAACAGGGCACGACACACAGACGAAAGCAAAATTCCAGGCAAATGTGCACACAGAAGACGAAAACACTCAAAGCACACTGATGTATTCGTCGAGGGAGGCACTGGTAGGAATGGTGTTCAGGATCGAAGCGGCATTCCCCCGCTGAACCGCCACCCCAATACGCTGGAGAAGGAACACGGCCGACCTCTTCTCACCAGTGGCCCTGGATATCCTGCGACCGATGTCGTGGATCAGAGCTAGGCCATCCCGACCAAAGGACCCTAAAGTCTCAACAGCCACCGGGCAAAAGAAATACGATTGTCCAGGTATTCATACTTGCCTTTCTTCCTTGCTTCGGCAGCAGAGGCGGCGCTCAAAGGCTCCAAGGAAGTCTGACTAAGGTAAGACGGTGCTAAGATGTCGGTGCAGGTGAAATCCCATACCAATTGACGGTCGCCTGCCCATGGGATCAAAGAGATACCGTCCGGACGCTTACCATTCTCCCGGTCGAGGCCAACAGGTTCCAGCTGGGCAGGAATCCCAGCAGACACGAGGGCCCGCTTGATGAGGTCGTTGACAGCAAAATGGCGAGACCAGTGACCTGCACTTTTCAGGCAGCTCAACCCATGAGTGCCGGAAGAGTCAACAACTGCCCCGCACGGACACACGTGGGGTTCGCAAACACGGCAACCCAAGCGAAGAGCGACAGCAATCCGGAAGGCACCGTGTCAAGAAGAGTGCCAAGATGGGGTGAGGGAAGGGCCTGGAGCCAAGCGCCTGATTCTTTGGAAGATACCCCAATGAGACGGGCCTTTTGGGTGAGATTAGCAGCCCGCAGCAACCTCTTAGTTGTCTGTAGTAAAACCATAAAAACATCCCTGATTTTTTATTCGAGTATGCGTAAGAGGGAATTCACCAATACTCGGGACTTACGACATCATCTTTTCCTTCAATGATGGATTATTTTAATGAATGCATAGACATTAAACGTCAGAATTTGAGGTAGTTCATTGTAATAATCATAAAAAGGGTGTACTTATTCTTGATCTAGTGTTGTTATTGTTTTAGGTGATTTGAAAGAAAGTATATTTTAACTCAGGTCTTACAGCATCTAGTTGCTTTTATTATAAGGGCACTCCTTAACATATTTTGGATTTTGTCACTACTAAAGGAAATCTATGTAAATTATGATACTACTGGGAATCTGATCGACAATATTTAAGGTCACCTGCAGATTTGTTCATATAAAAAACAAAATATTCCTCAAACGAAACAAAACTATTTGCTTTTAAATAATAATATCAAAGTTGCATCGTCTCATGTAACTAGGAACAATATTTCTCCTATGATGCTATCCCTGGTATTGTATAGATAATATCCTTATAATAATGATAGCCTTTAAATAATGTGGGGCTAAGGAATTTTCTGCAGACACAACGCTAGGAATAACAAAATTTACACGGATGGGTAAAAGTTTTATTGTTGACATTCCAGTGCACGAACAATTTTCTTCGGGCCGTTGTGATTATAGAAAAACAAATCCCGTTACTTAACCTACAGTAATTATATTACCATAATGATGTAATTATATTACCATAATGCTGTAATGCTGTCAGAATTCATCCCTTATTTGCAGCAGTCTGTAGGAAAAGATAAATTTCCTACACAGGTTGAAGGTGTTTAAAAGCTTGTTCTCAACGAAACAGTGATTCTATACATACTTTGAAACCGTTATTAACCACGTTTAATGCGAGTCGTGATCAGCAGTTTGTTATTTTCTCAGTAATTACTAGGACAAAATTGCTTTAAAGTATTACAATAAACATTTTGGTAAAGTCATTGCCTTATAAGATACAAACGAAACCCAAAACCTACTTCATATTGAAAATAATTCACAATTTTTTTTAATTAATTGGAGAGTGTTTCCAAATCAATTTGTACCTGCTCCAATACAAAACATTGTTATTTGAAAAAACTTAATCTCTTTCAGGATGGTTTAATAATTTTAATCTATTAAAATTGAGTGAAGTTTAGCTTACAATGACCATTGACATGAAAAATATTTTTCTTTTTTTTTCTTAATTAGTTTTTTGTGATTTTGTAGTTAAGAGAGTGAAAAGCATTACTAGACATAGGTTCTTGAACAGGATGATCTGTCACTACAATGGTAATCATGAGGCATCATACACATAACAGATGTGGTTAGACTTACGATTTTGGAGATAACTTCTTTTGAAATCACAGTTAACATATGAATCTATAGACCAGAAACGTATGCAGTAGGGTTTAAGAATAAAATTATGTTGAAAAACGTGTGATTCAATTTTTTAAGTGATTTCGGTGGCTGATGACTTTCTTAACACTCGTTGAATAATTGGAATTTAAAGATTACGGAATATAGTTTGCAACAAAATTACAATTGATGTACAAGACCAGTGTACTTCTTACTTCCTAATTTAGTGTCCACGAGAAATACACCAAAAATATTTTATTTCTTTCATGCTTACAGGAAAATATTATGGGACTGGTAAGAAATACATTATTTCTATCTTTTCAAAGTTATAAGGCTTACTACAGCATAACCAGGTTAAAGGACAATTACATCCATTTTGACACGCATGCTTTACTTTCAGATCACTTACACAGTAACCTAACCCCTACAAAAAGTCCAGATCTGGCCCAGATATGTCCATATCAGGACTTCCCAGATCTGGATGACTTTCCAGATCTGGCCAGATATGGCAACTGCCAGATCTGGATGTTCCTCATCTGGCCAGGTCAAGAGTTCCCAGATATGGATGAATTTCCAGATCTGGCCAGATGTAGCCATATTCCATATGACCAAGTCATGAATTGTCATTGGATAAACAACCAAGGCCGGTGATTAAACCTCGTAGAGGCTTAGTGCTTAAGATTAATGCTTATTGTGGCCATCAGGGACGACGCTAGGGGGGGGGCTCTTGCTCCTCTAAAATGTTGCCCCTCCCCTGGTGCCCCCCACCACTATCAGATCGCAATCAAACGTATAAACGAAGAAACTTCTGGTTACTTAAGAAAACTATATTAGTTTCTTTCACAACGACAGGAAGGACTTCACGTCACATCAATGGAGACTAGAAGTTTTTACTGTGAGAATTGAAAAATCATCTTTTTTCAGCTGAATTTAAAACTATTCCCAAAAAAATGGTGTAGAAAACAGTTAAGAACGTTGGGTGTGAGTAAGAATTGCAAGATTGTTATTTTTACTTTTATTTTATTTTCTTTTTTTTTGGGGGGGGGAGCCGCAAAAGTAGAATTTTTCGTTCCCTCCCCGGCTAAAATTGCTGCCCCACTGCTGCCTCCCCAGTAAATTCATTCTAGCATCGACCCTGATGGCCACCCCCCCACCTCCTCCAGTCCCATAAAAAAAGTTTTTCTTTTTTTGAACAATATTTTTTTGTAAAAACAGTAAAAGTAAAAAAAATGTATTTAAAATTGTACCTTATATTATATTATTACTCTGTGACCGAGAGACTCTCGTAAGGCCTGTGGCCCGGTGCAGCACCCAAAGCAACACCCTTAATCCGGTCCTGTGAACAACTGGCATGGCCAGATTCGCTCGCTCAGCCTTTAACTAAGTATCACTGCAATAACGAGCAATAATTTTCTGCCTGAAAGACCGTTATGCGATCAAAAACGTATCAGTAAGTCTAAAAAAAATTGGCAAATTCGCATTTGTAATTATAGTATTTTTATTTTTTACAAATGCAAGTATCGCTTGTTATTCATTTAAACTAGTAGCATTAATCAGAAGACTGAAGTGAATATAATTTGCTGGTTTAATAATAGTCGTCGATAGTTTTGAATAGTTTCCATGGTAACTATCGGAAACCGACTTCGGAATTTTGAAAGCTGTGTGTGCGCCCGCAGGCACTGGGAAAAGGCCGTATAAACGTTGGCGACACTCCTACCTGCTGTTGTGTTAACTAATCCGATTGCGCAAATATGGATCACGTAACCCTTAGCTACCCAATTCCAGCTGTCTTTGCTTTTAAAACTTGGAGGAGTTGCTGATCCAAAATGGCGAACCCCCGTGATGCAACAGTTGCTGTGAATTTCTGAAGCATTACGTAAGATTTCTGTTGGTATAAGAATGTGATCCGAAAGGTGAGCTGTGTTTAAAGGTCTGCTGATGATCAAACACTACATTTCGACGAACGATGAGAAGTTGTGCGTGGCACGCGATACGCGTTGTGGTGTGTTCTCCGTGATGGCTGGTTTTCACCTTGAAAGCTTTCGTCATCGACCTCGCAATACCGGGACTGGGACTAGAATGCATGGCTGAACTGTGTGGCTAAGTGACCGACAAATCTAATACAGTTATCTTTTTCTTGTGTGTTTTATTTGGTCAACGTTATTACTTTAAGGTACTACTGTGCTTGGACTAGCTGTGAGATGCTAGCTGCATACATCTTTATGAATTGGAAAAACTTTACGCCATGTTACTGGTAGCGTAGGTAATCGTAAGTGCATCATTCACTTGTAGTACCGACATGATAATATTCGTGTATGATATACAGTAATTCATAAAATGTTCATATTTTGAGAAATGGAAATGAAAGAATTTAAGTTCAATCTGGTGTCATTTTTATTTTATTTTGAGGAACATAAAAAATTCTGTTTGACTTAAAAAATAGTTTTGTTCCACCTCTTTGCCTTCGAAATAATACTTTTAAATTATAAATTCTTTACTTTTGGCCACAGTGTAAGTGTAATTTTGTTCCCTTCAGGCCTGGCTTTTTTACTGGGCTTATTTTGGTAATATTTTTACTTGTTTTGGGTGGCGAGGCCCACTATTTATAGTCATGACACAAGGGGGGGGGGGAGGGGGGGAGAAAAGCTATCCTGCAAAAAAATACGAGTCCTACCATATTATCAGGTATGGTAGGACAACCATACCATCTGAAGGGGGCTTGTTTTTGGTTAGAAGGAATGTTGCTCCATGAAATAGCACATACAGCATCATAGTAAAAAATGTGGCTTAATCTTCCTCTACTGCTCTAGGTTAGTTTTTATGTACGTTTTGGCTGTTGGCTTATTTCGTACTTACTTTCCAAATGCATATAGTCAACATTCTTGTAGATTGACATCACCGTCATTTTACTTTTTATTTTTCCGGTTGCCTTTTACTGGCACCTTCTTCAGGCCAAACCCAGAATTCTGCTCGCAACAGCTCCAATAAACAGGATGTTTCTTCGAGCTGCTGCAAGCAGAATTCTGGGTTCGGTCTGAAGAAGGTGGCAGTAAAGTCACTAAAAATTTGCCAGTAATATTATGAGGTATGGTGGTATTTACAGCGGGGCAGGTACACACCAGCTGAGTCGCATCACTGGAAGGAGCCATGAAAGCAAGCTACATACATTTTACTTCTACAACTAGCTAACTTTTCTCGTGGTTTAGGCTACTGCTGTTGTCTTTTTTTGTTGGTTTTTTGAAATTAGTAGGCTAGGCCTAGAAACAATTCTATTTTGCATTAATGCTTGGTTCGCAACGGGTTTGGTTAACGAAGACTATTTTTCAATTGAAAAAAAAAACCATTGTAATTAAGCCTAGCCAATAAAACAAATATTCTAACATATTTGGCATAGTTGCACTGTTGCCTAAGAAAAAGAAGTTTGGTTGCCATAACATTGTAAAAACTGGTGTAAGTCGATAATCGATAGCGTAATTTTTTTTACGAGGCCTTTTTTTTTTCTTACTAGGAAAATTTCACAAAATCAGGTATTTTAAAAAGTCAAATCCAATTTTAGGAAGTTCAATCTATGCTTCGTAGTTTATATATGCAGTAGCGTAATTTTTAGCTTCATAGTATGGGCTGGAAAATTATAGGGACTGCTGATAAGAGCTTTTTTCTGTCACTTGCATGTCACCATGGAGGAAGGTTTGGTACATAACAAAACTTTATTTTTTTTAGGCATGATTGCATAACTGCTCCTATGTAAGAAAAAACATGCTATTTTGCATCGTTTCATTTTATGTTGCTGACATGTTAAAGCATTGATATAGGATATTTTTTATCGATAGCCTAGCCTACTAAGAGTGCCAGTTTTAAAAAGTGGTGTTGGAATAGGTTAACTTTACCAAAATTTTGTTTATTTTGACATTCGAATAAGCCTAAGCTACACCATTTTAAACATGTTCAGACAGTGTTTGAAAGCTGCTGATGTCTAGTTGGAAGCTTAAATATTTCCCAAGTTACTTAGCAAGAAATGCCCGTAATGAAAAAAATAAAACTAAACTCCCCAGACTGAATGTTTAAGAAAAACTATTGAAAAACCATATTTACCTGGCCAGGTTCCAATACCACTTTTTAAATACCAATACTCAGCACGCCAACAGCAAACATATTAAACCAATGCAAGTAGCTAAAGTCTTTGCCAAACCATTTTGTATAGGCTAGTTCGCTAACAAGTTTTAGTTAGGCCAAACAAAAAAAATGTTTGGTTTGCATTACAATGTGAAAAAAAAAATAGGGTCGGTTGGTAGTTTTTTTTTACACTTTTTTTTGGGTTACTAAATCAGAAAATTTTACTTCAAAAAATGTAATTTATTATTTTTTTTTCATTCATTCGTGTTCATGGAGCTACATTTTTCCTTTTTCCAGGAAGTATTTGGCCCATTTTTGTGTAGTAGGCTGGAGTATCAAATAAATGAGGATTTTTTTTTTCTTTAGAAAGAAAAAATGTTTAGGGTCGGCTCGTAAAAATAGGGTCAGTCGGGTAATGCAAACCGAACCATTTCTTTTGTTTAGCCTTATTTACACTGGTAGTAGACACACAAAAAAATACGGCTTGTAAAAAGGATAGCATATGCCCGATCGGTTCCTAGTTTGGGATGAAAGTAGACGATGTCAATCCAAGAGCAACACGGGCATCGCTACCCCAGCCGAGGCCATGGCGCCAGAAGGTGTGATGAGGGATAATATTGCTAGGTAATTACAATTTGCAATTCCTACATGTTTTATATGCCACAATTGACATGAAAACGACGTATCAAGGGGCCCTTCCCAAAAATGCCAGGGTTGCTGACGTCTTACCTCAACCCGAGACCTTGTGCACATGAAACAATCATGTTAATCGTTAGGCTACATTGCTTCATACATATTATAGACCTAGCCAGTAATGTTGCCAACTGGTTTCCTTTTTTATTAACTGGTCTTAGAACATTATTTGCCACCTACCCCAACTCGGATTACATTTTCATTGCAAAAATAAACTGAGTCACTGGTATAGTTGTAAGCTCGACAAACTTTCTGTTTGACACAAAGCGACTAAATTAAAATTAGCATACTGTACATTGGTATGGATTAATATTTTCCTTTACTCGATCACCATTGGTTGCTAAACCAAACCTTTTAATTGCCAAATTAAAAAGTACATTTTTAAAACATCGGATGCTAATTTTAAAAAAAAGTAGCCTAGTGATAATGATCTAGGACAACACAAGTTTCTAATGAAATGAGTTGCCATAATAAAAAAAAAGTGCGCCAACAGACACAACATTTTAGGGATAAATATTCCCTGATACCTGTTTATGAGAGGTAAAAACATGCATCGTAACAGGAATACTAGCCTATTCACTAAGAAGTATTGTTTGCGCACTTCTGGACTTTTTTTAATTTTCAGAACTGAAGAGATTTGGTCATCCCCAGGTATGGAAAGTTCTGAAAGGATTATGCTAGTTCCAGGCAGATCTGGGCCAATGACCGGATTTGGCCATAACTGGATCTGGGCCAATTTTAGGTTTAACCAGTTATGGCCAGATCTGGATGGATCTGGCCGTATCCAGCCAGAAGCGGGCCAATTTTAGATATAGCCAATTATGGCCAGGTCTGGCTGTATCTGACCATATCTGGCCATATCCAGCTAGAAGTGGGCCAAATTTAGATATAGCCAGTTATGGCCAGGTCTGGCTAGATATGGCTAGATCTGTCCATAACTGGCTATATCTAAAACTTATATTATATCTAAACTATATCTGGACTTTCCGTAAGGGAACACACAAGAACTGCGGTAAGAATACGTTACGTACGTCCGATACAACAATTAAATTATTGCATCACCAAAACACGATACGGAGACCGCCATTGTTTTGCTGGAACACGTAGAAATTAATGCCGACAGATGTCACGCTTCGATTTCGACTCGCAGCCGATTTTGACTCGCAGTAGGGTTTAAGAATAAAATTATGTTGAAAAACGTGTGATTCAATTTTTTAAGTGATTTCGGTGGCTGATGACTTTCTTAACACTCATTGAATAATTGAAATTTAAAGATTACGCAATATAGTTTGCAACAAAATTACAATTGATGTAGAAGACCAGTGTACTTCTTACTTCCTAATTTAGTGTCTACAAGAAATACACCAAAAATATTTTTTTCTTTCATGCTTACAGGAAAATATTATGGGACTGGTAAGAAATACATTATTTCTATCATTTCAAAGTTATAAGGCTTACTAGAGCATAACCAGGTTAAAGGACAATTACATCCATTTTGACAAGCATGCTTTACTTTCGGATCACTTACATAGTAACTAAACACACAAGAACTGCGGTAAGAATACGTTACGTACATCCAATACAACAATTTAATTATTGCATCACCAAAACACGATACGGAGACCGCCATTGTTTTGCTGGAACACGTAGAAATTAATGCCGACAGATGTCACTCTTCGATTTCGACTCGCAGCCGATTTCAACTCGCAGTAGGGTTTAAGAATAAAATTATGTTGAAAAACGTGTGATTCAATTTTTTTAAGTGATTTCGGCGGCTGATGACTTTCTTAACACTCGTTGAATAATTGGAATTTAAAGATTACGGAATATAGTTTGCAACAAAATTACAATTGATGTACAAGACCAGTGTACTTCTTACTTCCTAATTTAGTGTCTACAAGAAATACACCAAAAATATTTTTTTCTTTCATGCTTACAGGAAAATATTATGGGACTGGTAAGAAATACATTATTTCTATCATTTCAAAGTTATAAGGCTTACTAGAGCATAACCAGGTTAAAGGACAATTACATCCATTTTGACATGCATGCTTTACTTTCGGATCACTTACACAGTAACTAAACAATTTAATTATTGCATCACCAAAACACGATACGGAGACCGCCATTGTTTTACTGGAACACGCAGAAATTAATGCCGACAGATGTCACTATTCGATTTCGACTCGCAGCTGAATGAGATAGCTCTATTGGCTGTGAGTCGAAATGGAAGAGTGACATCAGTCGGCATTAATGTCTGCGCGTTTCAGCAAAACAATGCTGGTCTCCACGTCGTGTTTTGGTGTTTTGGTCGTGTTACCGCAATTCTTGTGTTTAGTTATAATGTAAATGATCCAAAAGTAAAGCATCCATGTTAAAATGAATGTAATTGCCCTTTAAAATATAGGTAATTTTGTCTGGGATTCATTGTTTGCATGGCTCCAAAGCTTTTCTTAATGAGTGTTATTGTCATGGTGTAGATTATAATTAAGCATACATATAAGAATCTCTGAAAATCATTGAATGTAAAGGATACATCTTTGTGTTTCTGTTGTATCATAAGGTCAAGTTATGGTGTTTATATGTATGTGTACGTATAAATATTTGATTTTTTTTTCAGTTTGGGTATACAAAGACCCATTAATAGTTTTAAGTATTAATCAAAAGTAATTGCTGCAAAGCATAGCACCTTCAGTCAATTTTTGGTTCAAATTCAAAGGTAATAAAATGCAAAACTACAAAAACCTCAAACATTGAAGTGTTGTCTACAAAACACTAATAAATAAAAGCGTGGATATTTAATGCCACATGTCATATTCCATATGTCACAAAGTATTATATGATATCAGCTTGCAATTTTTAAAATGGGTAACCGTTATCTCCTTAACGGACAAAGCTTTCAAAGTCTTATCAAAGATGTATTTAGTCTTATAATAGTTTTTTTTATTGTGTATAGGTGTTTTAAAAGTAGATATTTCACTCACTTCCTGTAGCAAACCTATTACAGCAAGTTATGATGATTACATTTTGTGCACGCACCCACTTAATGGATTTTGGGTATTGCCACAACTAAAGGAAATCTGTGTAAACTACGAAACCTCTGGGAACCTACTGTACAATATTTAAAACAACCTGCAGATTAGTCATATAATAAAATAAAATCGCACTCACACTAAAAAAGACTCTTTGATTGCAAAGAAAATATCAAAGTTTCATTGTAGCACATAACTAAACACAATATGTTGCATGTGACACCTTTCCTTCTGTTTATAGGTGTCTTATAATAATGATATCCTCTATAGAATGTGTAGCTAAGGACTTTTCAGCAGGTACAGAGTTTAACAAAGTTTAAAGTATAACAAAGTTTTACGTGGATGGATACCGTTATAATACAGACATTGTGGGACACGAACATGTAGAACAATGATGAACATATCCTAAAGATTGTAACAAATCATGTTACTACGATGGTTTGGATTCTGTACGTAGTTTGAAACCGTTATCGACTCTTGTTCAATAAGAGTTACTGTGCAAGCAGGTCGTTATTTGGTCACGTTGCTAGGACAAAATTCCATAAAAGAAGTACTAAACATATGTTAGCCTTATACGATACAAATGAAACCAAAAATAATTCTCATGTAAATAGCACTGGTTTTCATTACAGTGTAGTTTAACAGTATCTGAATGGAAGTTTACCATATTTTAGTGAAATAAAAATCACTATTTGCAAAAATAAATTGGGCAATATTTCCAAAGCACCAATATCGGCTATTTGAGGAATTTTAATCTCTTCACAATGGTTTAATAATTTTAAATTTCGTCAAACGGAACTAACTTCATCTTACAGTGCCTAACTATTGACATTCTAAATAGTAATGGAAGTATTATTTTAATATCCACGCTTTAGTTGCATTAGTAACACTGTAATTCTTATTTGTTTTTCATTAAGAACGTCAACTCCCTAGGGTAAACATTAGGGTGGATTGAAAAACATTTTTTTCAGAATTCTTTATAACCTGAGTGTGAAAAACTTGCCTTTTATCATCACTGTCACACAAGAAAAAGTGCATCACTCTGAGGTGATACCTGGGGTTTCCACAAGGGACTTCAAGTTTAGCATCGTTTAAACATAGGCGAAAGAGATAAAAAATCATAAAAATAATATTTGACTGCTATAAAATAAAATTTTAACGTTATCTATTTTCATGCTGTCAAGAACCATCTTTAAATACGCCACAATTAAAGGGAATTTTTTAAAGAGAATATGGGTATAGTTTGACATCGAAAATGACGAAAATTGGCATTTTAGCCTATGATGGTAACTTTTTTTAATCTTGCGATCATGGTAACCGTCCATCTTCTCTGTGAGCATCAAACGAGATGATGGTAATATTAAATTTTAAAGCAGTCAAATATTACTTTTATAATGTTGTTACCTATTTCGCCTATGTTAAACAATGCTAAACTTGAAGCCCCTTGTGGAAATTCAAGACATCACATCTCAGTGACGAAATTTGCGTGTTTGTGACAGTGATTCTAAGTGGCAACTTCTCCACACTCAGGGTATAAATGATTCCAAAAAACGTGTGTTTCACGCCAATCTACTAAACATTGTTGCTCGTGCAGGATTTTCCATCACCACTGCTGTAGTCGTGAGCCAACGTCTACTTAATACAAATTGGTTACATCTGAGATTTTGCAGAGTATTTCTTTAGAAATCATTTTTAGTTACTACTACCTGGACCCTTGCATGCTGCACGATAATTGAATTTCCCGAACTTAGCTTCTCCGGGTGTTTTGTCGTCTTAGGAAAGTAACTGGCACGGTCAATTTCTTCCCCCGCTCCCACCCATGCCCCTGAAAACCCCCACACCCCACTGCACCCCCTCCCAGACTCCCCTGGTGTGGGGTTTATACCTACCCGGCACTCCAGGTGTTTGGTCTTTGGTTTTAATGTATTCCCCCCCTCAACATACGCCTTCCCTCTCACAGAACCACTCTCCCCTCCCTCCTGAAATGTGAATTCTCCCCCTCCTCATCTCTCCCTGGTCGGGAAAGTCAGGACATTCCCCGTATACTTTGGTGTAGCCCCGGAGAAGACACAACGAAGTTTGATTGAAGTCTAAAAAAAACCTGTCACTGAGAAAGCCAGCAGTCAGTAAGCATATTAAGTCCGGGTATCAACGAAAGTGAAAACATCGACAATGCCACATTCCACAACAACATGAGGCGCATTGTCTTTATAATCGTTTCACTTGTAATTGTTGTTCATTTGTTGGTGCTTGCTTTGAAACAATTCAGCTCAGCTCTGAAAGCCTCCATCTACAGGAAAAAATAAGCTGTTTTATTGTTAATAGCTGCCCATAGCTGCCTATTGGCTTCGAAACTAAGAATGATGGTGTAAAACTATACGGGTTTAGCTGAAACACGGGTTCTTTAATTTTACCCATCAAGTATGAACTGTTTTAGACGAAAGTTTAATATAGATAACACGTGCACCAAGAATTGTTATGCACCATAGCAAAGACATCAAACGTGCACGAAAGATAAAAAGATTGCGATAACGATACAATTTAATTGTACTGTTGCTGCTGATCCTAGCGTGCTTATGGGATTAATATGTAGTAGATAATCTAAAGGCTAGAAAATCCAGCATAGTTATGGATTATGGCTGCAATTATATTGAATAACATGTGGTAGAATTTAAGTGATCTGTGATGACTGCCATTTTCTAAATTTCATTGGTTATTCACCCTTAAAGGATTATGAGTGTAGTTTGCAATAAAACTTCTATTAATTTGCAAACCAGTGAATAATTATACTGGGTAATTTTTTCTCTACATGAAATTTACCTGTGATATTTTTTTCTCTCATGCATTCAGGAAAAGATTATTATGGAACTGGTAAGAAACACATAAGTATTATCATATTTTTTAAAGTATAAGGCTTACTAGTACTTAACTGTATTTAAATATATAAATTTTCATGCTGGATTTAATGTTTACATGACTCCAAAGCTATCATTGTGGTTTATGAACAGGCATACACCTAAAAATCACTGAAATTCACTGGAAATTATTGCCTGTAATAATTCATACATCTACATATTTCTGTTGTACCATAAGTTCCTGGTGTTTCTATGTATGTGTACGTATAAAGATTTGCACGTTTTTCAGTGGGGCTTTCCCTTTATTAGTTTTAACTATTAATAAGAAGAAATTGTGGGGAAGCAATTTCACTATCAAAATATAAAATGCAAAACTACGAAAACCTATAGCATTAAAGTGTTATGCACAATTGTTAATAATTAAAGTAAAATTGTATTTTCAATTGCATATATTGTATACTACACGTGAAGTATTCTTTGATATTGCCTGTGATTTTTTAGTTGGATAACTATGCACTCGTTCTTCGGAAACTTCCATTCCAACAGTGATTCAACTAAAGGATGAACAAATCTAAAAATATGAACCTCACGGAAATCAGCGGACATTAATTTGTTAAGGATTAGGTACAAATAACCAGCTTTTTTCTGACCAATAATAAAGTGTAGTGTGATTGTCTTTCTCACTTTCCTGGGTATGGGCGCGTTTACGCAAGGACACCTTTCTCGCTTACAAACTTTTAGTTGGTCAATACTAAATCTGTTGGCCGCTTCTCGTCTTTGTCGGAGAATGCGGCTTTCGAGTTGTCTATACGTAGTAACCATGGCAACAACGCGGACGTAAATTTTCTCCTCGTGCCTCGCGACACGACGTACTATGCTTACAACATGACAGCATCGATTTATGACCAAGAAAACAATTTTTACTGCAGTACACAACGATGGACAGATTTCTGAATACCGGCATTCGAAGGTTTGTCTTCGAATCGATAACACCGAAATGGACGCCATGTTGGATTTTGAATTCTTGCTGCGAGTAGCTATTTATTCTACCGTCGTTTGATCACTGCTAGAAGCTGTTTTTTTCAGCGAGAATAGCAAATTTTGGAAATAGCGTGAAATGGCAACAATGTTGCAGCAATATTTAAAATGACTGTTGCACTTTGTTGTTTGTTCGTGTTGTTATTTATAATACATTTAATTTGTTGTCTAGTACCGCAATCATTTAATAGAAACGGAAATTAATCGTAAACAAATCACGGTTACCTAGCAAATAGCTTTCGGCGAGCGAGAAGGTCTCGTTGCGTAAACGAGCCCTAACATTGACTTAGTAATTAAAATTGTTCATTTCGCTTTCTG